>JAQGBY010005607.1:0-14414 GCA_034698785.1 Mycogona germanica | reverse complement strand
ATTATGTAATCTTGAAAATTGATATCTGATATTCCGTCGCTAGCGAATTGTGGTGGTGTACCAACGGTATATAAGATTTCATGCAATTTGATTTTCCCGTTCGAGAGTTTGTCTCCGGACAGGAAAATCAGTTTCTTAGTTTTCTAATATAGGATGAAAAGAAAAAACTTTCAAAAAACCTCGCGTTAAATCCATGGTGAGCACATAGTAAACATTTTGTTGTCTGAGGTAATTACAGGTTATTTTATAATATTACATGATTTCGAGATTTGAAGTTTGTGCCAAACCTAATACCCTGAGATCTGTCGTTTCTTTCATTTATTTTATTCAGAGTTTCTCGTTTTACTATAACAATATTTTCTTGTTTCCGTTTGACCAGAGCGCGCCTTCCGCATCAAGCCTCGTCCATGCACCGACCGTCATGGCGCCGAGGGCACCTGCATGTTTCAGTGGGAGTGCCGGCAGCGCAACGGCCTCATGCTGGCCACCTGCCTCGACCGCTTCCTGTTCGGCACCTGCTGTCAGCTTCCCGGAGCGACGGAGGAGAAACCATCGGTGGCGACGGTCGAAGACCCACTTCCGCTCCACCCCGTCGACAACAAGGTCGACATCGGCATCAACAATAAGCTGAGCACCAAGACCACTTCCTACACGACCCGGATCACCACCGCTGCCGTGACAACCCCCACCACTCCGCCAGGCCAATCCAGTAGTTCCGGAACCTTGAGCACCATAGTTCCGGCACCCACGGACGAAATGCTGGCCGTCTTAGACGACGACTCGCAGGTGACATTCGAAGGACCCGGTGTGCTGGTGTCACCAACTGTAAGTGGTCAGCTGAACGGCAGCGCCACCTACTCGACGCCCGACATCGACAAACTTTTCCACCAGTTTTTGGGAAGCGTGTTGTCCAATTACTCGGACTCGCAGGAGTTTGAGGCCACGGTTCCCACTCTATTTGTTGACGTGCCCGGCCACCAAGTGGTAAACACCAGCGATGACCACCTCAGTGACGATAGTGACTCCGCGAACGTATCCAACTCCCTCGACGACACCGTCTCCGAACAATCGTCCATCGTGGAGGACCATGCGGAAGTGACGTCAACGGAGATTACGGCGCCAACACCAGCAGTGAACACCGACTCGATGGACGTGGTGTATGAGGCGGTGACAGAACAGTCCACAGATGTCGCTGGCGAGCAGGATGTTGCCACCGCGACGCCAGCGCCGCCTACGGTCACCACTCCCTCATCCAGTACGACCAGTTCAGTAGTAAATCACAATACGGAATCGCCCTCCACTAACAATGAGCTGCTCCCTGAAACTGACCCCGCTGTGGAATACGAGTATTATGACCCCGACGAAACGACTCTGAATTCGTCGCCGTCAGATCAGTTGTCTTTGGCTTCCGGTGCCGTCACCTCCATGGCACCTCCGCCTTCGCCGGCGGAAGTGAGCGTTTTCCACGAGTCTCCGCTAGAGGACGCCACCGAGATAGTGTACGACGCCGAGCTTTACGAGGACGATACCATTGGGACGAGTCCGACAACTAGTACGACCACCACCACCACCACTCCGGCACCGACCACGACCACGCGTCGCACAACTACCCGACCGACCACCACCAAAAAACCGCTGGATTACCACACTGGTAAGTAGGGGACGCCACCGGCGGTATGATAAAATGCAAAGCTGTTGTCCATGTGACCGACTAACCACCTTTATGCACCAAATCCAAAGTCTTGACAGTGATGCACATTTAAATTTTTTATTCACGCACTCTCTCATCTACATGTATGCCTAAATAACCCGCTGCTGCTCCAACTACATTCTGCACACTCTACTTTCAAATTATTAATCTTTTGCCCAGTTCCCAGTATTTATCAGCTATAGTAATTTGATTTTTTAAAACTTGAATGACCCTCTAGTGCAAAATATCACGACTATTTAATTTGGTTAATTAGGTTAATATTAACAGAAAACTGTATCAAATCTAAATTTCTGTATCTTATTCTATAAATTTCTACAAAAATTCTACAAATACAGAAGCTCCTGTTGTGGTTTATATACACTTAAGTGAATTTAAAAAAATAATAATAAAAATAATTCTTAAAGTTGACAAGTGGTTCTCAATGAGAAGCAGTACTTAATATTGGATTACAAAAACATAAGTACTCGGAGGTTGATAGTCAAAAACTACAATGCTAAATCTTGACTCATTTCGTTTTAAATTGCAATCATATAATGCACCAAAATTATATATTTCTATTTTTTCTTGGTTAGGTCACCTTGTTTAAGAATAAAATCTTTCAGCCCACATTCTCCTTCTAGCCTTAAACGAATTGTGTCAGAACTATCGAGGTACTTGAGCATTTCATCCTTGTCTTTCATGTTTAACACTAACTTAAGGTATACTATTAATTTGTAAGCCTGAAATAATTTACAAACTAAAACTTTATTTTACTTTGAACGAGACCGCTCCACTTTCCCAGGGTTGCATTCGAGAGAAGAGGCGTCTCGTTGTCGCTTCGATAATCATAGAAACTCGTGAGTTTTAATTGGAATGGAAGCAATAGAACAATTTTGCAAGATTATTATGAGTTAGTCACACTATAGACATTCTTTGTTGTTTAGCCTTACCTTTAGTTAATTTCAATTTAAATACTCCGCATGGTCAATTTGGCAAACTTTGCCCCAAAATTGAGGGCAATCACTGATTACACGGTGCTATGCGGTACAGCTGTGCACGTAGGCTTTTTTCACGGTTGGCAAAAAGAATGACCAATTTCAGGCGAATTTGCGGGCTTCTCTTTCCTGGCAGTGGCCATTCTAGTTTGAGGTCATCGTCCTCGTGATGATCTTGATTGAGAAATTGACTAAGCAAGTATTGCCTCGTCTCGAATGCGGTCCGCCACTTCCACCCTCCCCATCCTTTCCGCCCATTCGTCATTATCCGTGATTTTATCATCCACCATCTTCGCCTCCTTCTCCCGTGTCTCAAGGCACCAATACAAGGTTCCTGTTTTCATCCTGGAATTGGTCATCGTTTCCTCTGTTTCGTATGTTGTTTGCCCTGCCGCAGACCCTCCGCAATTGGCTGGGCAATCGCGGGTCAGAGTGCGGGGGCGCAGCATGTGATCCCGACAATCCCGATCTCATTGCTCCCTCTTCAATTGACCTTGTTGCCGATGACAACGGCGCCGCTTGTAAGTAGACTAATAACGCTGCTCACCATTAATGACAACGCTAATAGTGCTTGCTAGCGCCACCTGGCAAAAATCACAAATGCCCTGCTCTAGAATCTTCTCACAATATCACCACCTTTAATAGTTAATTTTTATGGTAACATAATTGTGCACGTCACAAATTAACCAACCTTGAAGCTGAATCACTATTTCCTATATCGTGTCTGACTTTAAATAATTTGCACTTTTTTTAATTTGAACATCTCTTTGAACCAATTAGAAAAGCCATGTTAGAAAACTCAATAATAATTTGTTAAACTTTTAATACTCTCTCATATAACTTAAATAGGCATTTATTTAAGTCACATTCCATAATATTAAATATAGCTTAGCTGATCAGAATTACGGATTTAACACTATCTTCAAAGTGTCATAGGTATTGTTATTGACAACCATCAATACTCTTTTCTTATATCCTATTTCATTGTCTCAATTGCAAAGGTAAATATTACGCACTGTCAATGGACAGGTAGTCAACATTTTCTAATCACATTCTGATCAAATGTCTCAAATCGAATCATTCTCAGAAACACACTCTCCTTCATGAATTGTATTTCCTACTTCCTCATAGTACTCGAATGTTTAGCTCTGTTTGATGCAAATTTATTACCATTAAGAAATACCTAGAAAAACAAAGTGTCTTAATTAAACTTCGAAAGGTGTCAGTCCTCGGATGGAGTGTATTTTTGGATTCCTTCCTTGAAAGGAGAAAAAGACTTTCACAAGCCATGACTTTTTCGATGGCAGTAACAAAAAAATGCTCTTTTAACCTAAACCGGAAGTGAAATATTTCAGTCGCCAGGATCGTTAAAACAATGTGCTCACATTTCTGTAGAATTTCCGTACTGAAAAACAAGTTGTTGTCAAGTGTCTTAAGTGTGGTTGTCTAATGCGCATTGCGCGCGCTCCTTGCAGACTGCGGAGTTCGACCACTAATCCCCAACGGCCGAATTGTGGGTGGAACAAGCAGTCGATTCGGCGAATGGCCCTGGCAGGTGAGTACCCAACAAGTCTAACGAATTTACCACTTTATGAATGTGTATAACTTACAACGAAATTGGGTTCAATGTGGCAGCCCACACACGATTCCAAGAACAAATTCTTCGTCCAACGGCGAAGTTGTTATTGCTGCTAGTGGTTGATTCCTAGTTGTTGTTCATAAATTCTCCGTTATGATTTCGTCCCCACTTTCTGCAAAAGCAATTTTAACGACTCTTTAATAATTTTCGAAATGTATTAGCAGAAAAAAACTGAAAAGTTGGTTTAGCAGTTGCTCGAAATTTTCATATAATTTGCTTAAATTAGAATTATGTATTTTATTAAATTATGTCTCAATAAGATGCAATTAGCGAGATTAAATAATTTATTCTTTTTAATTATGAAAACTCTTAAACACAGTTTTACAATTACAATTACAATATGTACCCACAAGCAGCCTCCAAGAGAGGAGCCTATGGCGGGGGTCGAACGACCAGTTATCTCTGAGATATTTGTTAAGGAGGTCCAGAACTAGAACTAGAACCCTCCAGGAGGTGACCTGATAATTTTGCCTAGCCCAGGCTTAGTATAAGCTACCTAGGTAGGGATCTTTAACGTGTACCTGACATCGTACAGGCACGACTCCCACGGCTTTACTTCCATTCCGAAGGAAGGCGCTCTAAGGAATTTCTCTCGCCCGAAAAATCCCGAAGGTGTCGGCCGGAATCGAAACCGCGATCACGAGCTAAGAGGCGAACGCGCTACTTCTCTGTCACTCGACACTCCTTTTAATTTAAAGCGATACAAGTCCAAGTTTCAATTTGGTTGGCTGGTCATGTCAAATGTTGAATTTTAAAATACGACGGTTCTGGATTCAATTTTCTTTGCGGCCACTTCTGATCCCAGGGTACAGGGGACGAATTTGACGATATGTGTCAGGGTGACGTAGACGAGATGGGGGTGCGTTATCGTCACTCATCATCAGAGACACACACGTATACCAGTTCCCGGTTGAAGCGTGACCCACAGTTGGTCGACCAGAGTGTCGTCCTCACACGCTGTCCAGAAAATCCTATTAACGCGATCGCGCCGCCCCCGTCCCCTGGCTGACCCACGTTGGTGCGTCAGTGTTTCTGCCAAATGACTTTATTCCATTAATTAGTGTGGCCGCGTTGCATATACCTTTCGTCCCACATTCAGGTGCTCATCAAGGAAGCGACGTGGCTCGGCCTGTTTGTCAAGAACAAGTGCGGTGGAGTGCTGCTCAACAGTCGCTACGTCATCACGGCAGCCCACTGTCAGCCAAGGTACGAAATCGCATGATTGATGGAAGATGACATTGATGGTATGCTGTGTGATAACTGTTGGTCATTTGCATCTAAGCGCGAGCCCAACACTTTTGGCACCTTCCCCCATTGTGTTGGCCTATAACTAATTAAAATCCAATTTTGTATTACTTTCCGAATATCAGCCACATAATTTAAATTTGATAATTATAATCCAATTAAATTCCATGCAATCCTTCTTTAATTTATGTCAGTTATATTATAGAGATAATGAATCGATACGCCAAAGCTTCAGTCGCTTCAATTGAAATAGACTCGTATTAAAAAATGAAATATTTTCGAAAGAACGAGCAACACATTTTAAAAAATATTGTTGAATAAACTTTATTACAAAATAGTAGATATGAAGCCGAAGTTTGTAATAACAAAATATCTACAATTTCTTAATTTTTTCTGAAGATCAGATACAAACATTGTTTATCGACGATCTTGTTGTCAGTCGTCTCTCGATTGCAATCATCCTATGTTTTTTGTTAAACTTTATTACATTGTGGGATGATGTGAGAGATCGTTAATTATCTTTTAACTGAAATTTGCCTCTTTCTGGAAATCAAAAGCAAGATGTTTTTGTTTCCTATATACAACAAATGTGTTATCTCCGAAAGCAATTAAGTCTCCTAATTTGGAGTTCAAGCCCGTATCTCGGGCTTGTTCACCTTCTCTTCTTCTCTTCTCTCACTCTTTCATCTGCTTCCGTCACCGGTCCGTTTCCTGTTTTGGTGTGATCGTTCGATTGGCCACAGCAGTTTCCTGGCCTCGCTTCTGGTGGTGTTCGGGGAGAACGATCTAAGCGTGAGCAACGAGGAGATGAAACCACTGCAGCGCAACGTGCGGCGAGTGGTCGTGCACCGGAAGTTCAACGCGCTCACCTTCGACAACGATTTGGCTCTGCTGGAGCTGGAACGGAGCGTCGAGTACCGGCAGCACATCGTGCCCATCTGTCTGCCGCCCGACGACGCCGACTACACTAGCCGGGTGGCGGTGGTCACCGGATGGGGAAGACTCAAATACGGTTAGTTTCGTTAGTCGCCATCAATTATCAAAGTACCCGCCAGGAAGCACCCCCTTAATGCCATCCCGCAAGGCACGAGAGAACGATGGCCGATATCCACCTATGGCACATCAGTGACAATTATTATATGCAAAATTATAATGCAGTTTCATATTTGGCCGGTTGTTGAGCATACTCAAATAGGAAAATGAAGGAATCGATATTTTGTAGTTACATTTTTATATTTCTGTTTATTCCGTCAGCGAAACTTAAAAATCCTGTTTCCCTAAAATCTGTGTGTATCTAAAAAAAATCCATCACTGCAAATAAAGGGGTCGTAATTTAAATTAAAAAAATTGTTACCTATTTATATTACTTTTATGTATGCTTAAAGACGCCTTTCAAGGAAGGCATTCAATAATAATGCACTGTTCATGGAAGGTGTCTTCATCCTGCAGGAGTCAAAAATATAAGTTAATACACCACACACATTTTGGAAATGTTTAATTAATATGCTTTTATTATAAGTGAATATACTGCGATTGCGCTGTTCTTCAAAGTGTAATTGTGTTAGGGTGTAAGAAAACTATTGATTTCTTATTTTGCTAATTTACGTTTGTGTTGTGCATTTCAGGAGGACGTTTGCCGACTGATCTCCAACAGGTGGACGTTCCTATTATTCCAAACAGCAAATGTCAGCAAATGTTTCTGACAGCTGGTCACATCAAGGCCATCGGTGACAAATTCATTTGTGCTGGATACCAGGAAGGAGCCAAGGACTCATGCGAGGCAAGTACCTTAGAAACATATATTGAACCGTAAGATGTCACCAAAGATTTTGGCGGGAATTATATTCATATTATCTTGTATCTTTGATTTATTTTCTTACTGCGACTGACTATGGTTCGGCGGTTCCGGGTTCGATTCCCGGCGCCGGGCTCTGAGTGCTTATGTGTACACTACTTGCCGTATCTTATACTTCCTGTTTGTACTTCTGTGCAGGGCGACTCCGGAGGTCCTCTGGTCCTGGAAGACGGAGACGGTCGTTGGGTCCTCATCGGCACGGTGTCGCATGGCATCAAATGCGCCTACCCTAACCTGCCCGGAGTCTACATCAAGATATCTGCCTACAAGAGCTGGATCCAGAGAATCATCAGCAGCTGATGATCATCACTGTAGCAACAGTTGTCCACGTCATCAGTCGATTAATTCGACGTGAATGGTGGTGCGATTGAATGAAGTTGACACGCTCTTGATTAATGATTCCGCCTCTGATGGTTGCGGAATTCTGACGTTATACAACAAGATCGTCAGGCGACCAATCGGCGCAACTGACAATATCAAATTGTCTTCACCTCAAATTGACTTGGTCATTGAAGAGAATGTTTGACTTTGACATTGCACGAATTTGTGACGAATTCATTAACGTGTTCCTAGATCCTGGAACTGAGATTTGCATCGGTTTGGATATCACAAATTGAATTGGAATTTGGTTAAGTTGAGCTTTTATTGTATTTGCAAATTTGAGACGTGTTATATATTTGGGCTAATATTTTGAGTTTTGCTAAGCTTAATTAAGCATCCTCTCAAAAATGTAAACATTAATGAATGAAAGGACCAACGAATAGCTGTTACCATCTATACAATTTTTCTATTGTTGATATTATTAATTGACTTTTATCTGTGTTTTACAGAAACATGTGTGTTTGACATCCGATAAAGACGCGCTCACACCATAATCTGCCAATTTGAATTTAATGTCACCTTGAAAATAGCTTTTTGAGTGTTTCTTTGGCTGCCTATTCTTGCGATCTTGAAGTTCAATATTGTTCGTGAGAGTGTGATGATATTTTTTTTTTAATGTATGAATGGATTCTATTTATTTTTGGCGTATCGTCTACTTGGTATGAATAAGACGTAGCCAAAATGCGTGCGCAATATGCGTATGGAAGCTGTCGATAATAGATTGCCTATTTTATGGTGATGAATATACAGGACATTATAATTATATATATTAAATTATTGCCTAATGGGTAGGCCGATTTTGTATGTCATTTTTAAATAAATGTTAATATTTCGTATCCGCTGTCTCTTGTTTTAAAAATCAACATCATTTACTCAATACCAGGTATGTCAAGTTGCATTACCTGTGCACAGGGTGTTTCATATTGAAGATGATTAAAAATATTTTCAAAATAAGTTAGGGGAGACGCCAGGAGATACAATTAAGGATGAAAAAATAATAATGACAATGCTGAGCACACTGAAAAATCTGGCGACGAAAGAGACCATATTAATCTATTTAACGACACTTACGATACGAGATTGAATATCTTCCATAATCCAATAAATACGAGGGCATACAGATTTAAACACAATACAGAGCAATTACAATATATTTTTGGTATTGAGTAGCACGGTTGCTTACATTTTTACCTCAATTTTATAATTTTAAAAAAATATTATCATTATTGTGTTCAAATCTGATTGTTGAAGCTATTAAATCTCGCTGTTCCGTTTTTTATATTACTATTTTCTCTTTCGTCGCCAGATTTGTCAATGTGTCCGTATTTATTTTTTCATTCTTGATTAAAAATATATTTTCAGAGTATTAATAGATAATGAATACATTACTGGTGTTTACACAGTAGTAGAAATGAGACTGAACTCGCATTTTTAAAAGTAAATAATTGATACAAATATTTTCAGACCTCATCACAACCATTTTGACACATCCTAATTTATATGATGAAAAATAGAATACTCTACGAGTTCAACTATATACAAAAATTCAACTTTATTCAAATATTTACATGGAAGTGAATATACTTGTTTTAAATATTTTTACAGAGTTTGCCGATCAAGTCGATTGTTTAATCGTGAATAACAAAAGTTGCGTTTTATTGGTATACATGATACAGAATAAGCTTGCTCATTTTCACTGCAATATTATGAGAAACTGTAGTCATCTGCCATGTGAAACTAGACTCTTAGTATATTTTCTGTGTGGTACCAAAAAGATGCAAATGATCACTCGCAGATTACTACAGCACTCGACACATGAACTTATCAAATCGAGTTATCCCAAATTTCCCTTTTATCCCCTGAAGGATCAAATGACAAAAACCCCCAACAATTCAGACCGAATTATAAATATAATCACTTTTAATCTTCGCTAAACAGTCATTGGTCAACAATGCTGCCATAATTTGTAGGTGTCCGTAATGGTCATTTGCAGTGACAATAACAAGTCATAGCAAATTTACCGCGATTAACCAGAAGAACGAAATTAGGGACTGAATGTAATTGTCTTGATATCTGGAAATACATGTACATCATTAATTAGCCGATTTATCGAGCTTATCGTTCAAGGTCCTCTATACACGAAACATTTCAAAAGCATTTGACCCCGTGGACTCGATGAAGAACGGGGCTCGAAAATACTTATCTGTCCCGAAAAGCGAAAAAGGGCTTTATTGTTTCTTTCTCGTCAAACTTTCACTTAATTTACTGAAGTTTCAAAACACGTTTTTTTTCCAAAGCTTGTATAGTTGACAGTCTTATTTTCCTTTCAGCGAATTATTGCATAACATTAAGGCTTCGTTTTCCAACATTCATTAGAGCACCTAATGAATATGTAATTTTCAGCTCGTGTTTACGTATAAACTGCAAATGTTCCTTTTTTCGACAATTTCGTATTTTTTGTTAATTGCGCGAATACATATATGGCTATTTTTGTATTCGCTTTGGCAACCTCTGAAGCACTGTCCAATCATCTCCAATTCATTGTCGCCTAGCAAACGAGGTATGTATGTACACGCGTATAAAAATTTAATTTATTAACATTGAATAACTTAAAAAACTAATATTTGATTGATCCAATCTCTGAATTTTGAGATGCGAGTGTACACCCCGGGCTGGTGTGGTTCGGCACAGCCGATACCCCAGGAGATTATGCCGGCCAGCAGCCACCTGTTGTTGTCCTGTCGGATGACCAGCGGTCCTCCTGAATCGCCCTGGTGGAATACAAAAGAACTATGTCTTAAAACAAAAATCGATAAACGATCGAAATCGTAAACTCTTGTGCGCATTCCTCACAGGCCTGTAATTTAAGACGATACATTTTCTGGATAATCATTAACAAAATCGAAAGTAAGACAACCAATTAAAAGTTTAACAAAATTTGTGAAATTCACTTAAAAATAGAATTAGGTGTAAAAACACAATGTCAAGACATTTGCTAAAACGTTAGACATTTTAAGATATTTTTACAGGTGTCTCGTAAGATATGGAGTAAAGAATTGCATCCAAGAAGTCATGTGATGATGCAGCCAAAAATGAAGACATTGGTAACAATAAAGAGGATGAAGGTAATTTTCATGACCTGCGGCGCCACGAAGGCGGCTCACGTTTCTTTTCCGCCAGAGGGCGTGTTCATGGACTTACCTCGCACGAATCTCGTCCGCCCTCGTCGTAGCCGGCGCACAGAAAGATGTCGGGAATGTTTTCCAGGAAGCCCGCCTTCCGGTACTCCTGCTCACACTCGTGGTTCGTGATCACCGGGACTTGAACTTCCTGGAGAATGTTCGGCAGAGGACCGTCTGCAAACCCACACAAACAAAAGAATGAGAATCAAGACGACCAGAAGAAAAAAAAATACGAACATTCCATTTGCTCGACCCATTATATAATTTTCTCCTTTATCTCATATTCGTTCTTCGGGAATTTTCATTCGGAAAGACAGAGGTTAATTTCTTTCTCTCTACTGCCAACCATGCAGACAAACACGCGAACAACATCTGATGAAAAAGACAAATGGACGTGAGGTAATTTGTTTAAAGCTCGAGTGTCTTCGATTCAATGCTCCAATGCCGAGTGGACCATCCGATTGGAAACTTGCCGGACACAAGATTGAATGAAATTGGACACCATTAAACTTGGTTATCGCAGTGTTGTCAAATGATTGGTCCTGTCGATTCAACGGTTGGCAATCGTCCCGCCCCATTGGATGGTTTCTTTGCGACCACATTGAATCAACCGACCATGGCTGTCGTTAGGAGAAATTCTTCTTGAGACGATGGTCTCAACAAGTCTAGCATCTTATTACATAACTCACATACCAGTTCTAGTTTTATGGCGTCACGTATCATTACGTCATAAAAAGTGGGCATCGCATCGCTTCTCATTTGGTCAGAGAGAAGTTGTAGAAGATGCGTAAATCTAGACTTTTTTCTAGTTCATTCAATCAGTTATTGGGAATGTTATATTTTTAATGGAAAGTAATTATGGCAGATGTTTTATATCAGGTTGAATTTGTTCTTATATTTAAATGTTGTTGATATTCATTTTTTCATCATTTAAATTTTCCTATTGTTTACATTTTACTCATTTTGATTTACCCGTAGTCCGATTTGTTTCTTTAAAATAAGAATTGAAGCGCGTGGTCATCTCACCGACATAGAGTCTTCCCCATCCGGTGACGAATCCAGTCTTGTTGACGAAGGTGTCATTGGTGGTGGGCAAACAGATGGGAATTATGTTCTCCCTGAAGGTGACCGGTTCGTAGAAGCGCAGCAGAGCCAGGTCGTTCTCGAATGTGCGAGAATTGAAATCCGGATGGGTGGTCATGATCTGGACACGACGCTCAACGTGATCGAGAACTTCTTTGTCAGAACTCAAATCGAACTCGCCGATTCGCAGCAGTAGGTCCTCGGGAGGAACGCTGCGCCATCAAGCAGAACCGGAAATGAGAAATAAACAATTGTTATAGCGATCTGTTTACAGCATGATTGAGTGGAGGAGAAGAAAATTGCAAAACACATGTATACTCTGTATTGAAAGGATCTCTTTTTTATACATGAAAAAAGACTTCAACTAAAAATTTGTCTTATTTTAAACGAAACAATTAATTATGCTCGTTGTCGTAAAAATTAACTTTTTCCATTTCTATAATTTTACAATCATTTTAAGTCATTATACGGACCTGTCTACGCAGTGAGCAGCTGTAATGGCCCAGTTCTCGTTGAGAAGAGCAGCACCACATTTGTGCATAAATGTGGTTCTCTTCCATTGGCGCAGCGAGATCTGTCAAACATCAAAAATTAGTTTGAATCCACAAATCAAAAATTAATTTTTATCACTTACGTCAAGAATGCGCCCCCTCCTCACACATTTTTAACATTTTGCACAGATACAAAACAATAGTATCTAAAGTTTGAAAAATTGTTTAGGGCGGACACGCTGGTGGACCTCGTTAACAAATATCTAAGATATCGCGTGGGGAAAAATTGCAGTACAATTCAGCTGAAAACGTTAATCTACAAGATTTACATTTAAGATTTCCTGCTGACTTTTTTGGGATGGGTTGTTTTGTCTGTAAGTTTATTGAACGTAAACCGAAGAGATGAAATTCAGCGAGAAATGATGAAACAATAGGTTCGAACTTAACCGCGCTCGATCAGTCGTAGACCCACTGCCTCGCTCCACGTCAAGATGACGTCAAGATGACGATTACCTGCCACGGCCACTCTCCGAAGTCCGACTTCTGTCCGTTGACGATTCGTCCAGTCGGTCGTTCCTTGTAAAGTTGTCTGCCGCAAGCTATCCAAATCGAAACAGAGAAATAAATTTAAAAAAAGCTTTTTATTACGTTGACTGGACGGAGGCGAGCATCAAACACGTTTTCTCATCAGCTGTTTACGACATTTTACTGACATCGTAATCAGTTCATTAGTTTCCACTGCCCGAAGCGTGAGATCCTACAATTACACGAGTCAGACCACTTCCTACGAACCAGTATTTAATTGACGCCAATTAATTCAATTATCGGCCTTCATCCAGTATTGACATTTATCGGCATTCATTCAGTAAGCAGTATTTGTTTTAAAAAAATTGTTTTTCAAGAGGATCAATTTTTAAAAAGCTATGGTATTTCATTTCTAATGATCGCAATCAAAATTCTCATCTGCCTCCTCCCTATTCAATAGTATTTGAAATAAGTTTAATTAAATCGACAACCAAGGTGGTCCAGCGTAGGAATTTCTACACAGCAAACGAGAGTAATGATGCTCTGTATTTACGAATGTTTTTTTGTCGCCGTGCATTTGTTTGGTTGCTTTTATTAAAGAAAAAATTCTCACCACTCGCTCAAAAGATGGAGCGAGGCTCCAGGTTCAACCACCTCTTTCAAAATGCAATTCAATAAGCATAGGCCACGGAAGACGTTCTCAAAAAACTCTTGTGATAAGAACGCGGTGACGACACCAACTTTCCAGTCACGTACGACTGGCGACGCCGCGTACTTCACATCGCTCTTGACCATACACAGAGCATCTTTCCTGGTGGATGGACTTTTTCTTTCATGGTGGTGTACAGTAGTTTATAATAAGCAGGCTCAAAAATATGATAAATATAACTGATTCGTTCGTATTGTATGAATCATAATTCTATTCGAGAACGAAAAGGTTTTCGCAAACATTAAGATGTATCCGGGTATGGGAGCGATGTGGAGGATTTTGATTTTGATTTCGAAATTTGTAAATCGTTAATTCTATATTATAAAACTAAGAAACTGATTTTCCTGTTCTCTCGAACGGGAAAATCAAATTGCATAAAATCTTACATACCGTTAATTCACCACCATAATTCGCTAGCGACTGAATTTCAGATCACGATAAACCGGATAACAGTTCCAACCAAGCAAACCAGATAACAGTTCCAACCAAGCAAACTAGATAACAGTTCCAACCAAGCAAACCCGATAAAAGTTCCAACCAATCAAACCAGATAACAGTTCCAACCAATCAAACCAGATAACAGTTCCAACCAAGCAAACCAGATAACAGTTCCAACCAA
>JAQGBY010005606.1:0-14414 GCA_034698785.1 Mycogona germanica | reverse complement strand
ATACATTTTGGTCATTCAAATTTGATTCTCAACACCAAATTACGTCATGTGCGCATGCGCACAAAAGAGAATGAGTGCAATTTGGGATTGTGCGCATGCGCAGATGACGTAATTTGATGTTGAGAATCAAATTTGAAGGACCAGAATGTATCTCCTGGTGACGTTATTACAGAGTATAGCACGTAAAAAATGAGTTAATTCACATTTAACGTTTGCGTTTATCGCGTGTCATCGTGTAAATTTAAACAATTAATTTTTTATTTTATTGGTGGTTACGGTAAACCCAGGCAAAGCCGGGAATCCCTCTTGTAGCTTATAATCAAATTCCTTTACTGCTAATACTTAGTATAGGATGATCTCATTCAATATCATTTTACATTCATAGCCCGATGACCACACTACTGTTCTAAAATCGACTCCATAAGTGGCAAAAATTGCACTTTGGCTAGACATTTTTAATTGTCACCAAGTCACCGTCTCCATCACCGCGCAGAAAACGTTTCAGTGAACTGTCGCAATGAAAATAGGCAAGCGGCGGACGGAGGTGGCGGGGGAGAGGGGGGGGGGGCACGTCCATCATGCGACGTCTCTTAATAGAAAACGAGAACAGTTCGCTCCTCGCTTCCGTACACATAACGGACCGACCGAGGAAGAGCAAGGAGAGGGGAAGGAGAAGACGAAGCCAGAGGCGGTCTCCGGTCTTCACACGCGGGGTGCACGGGAACCACAGACACGGAAGATTCAGCAGACAGAGGGACGCTGCAAATTCGCCGCGAAAGATGAGAGACGAAATGGGATGAAAACATTCTGTTAACCTCAAAAATAAACAAGATAAGCAGAGGGAGAGTGATAGAGTGAGAGAGAGAGAGAGAGAGAGAGAGAGAGAGCGGCAGAACCATTCCACAAAGGCACCACGACCACCACAAGACTCAGAACAGGGGGGAACCGTATCCTCAAGAGTCCACCAACACACACAGAGCAAAAAGAATCCACTAAACTTCAACATTGAATCGGAGAAACAACACTTTGAAGAGTTTAAGATGTTCATGAAACCATAACGAAGCATTAAGATAACAGACACTAATACCAACTCACATGCGATTGATGGTCTCAGAAGGATATTTATGTACCGTACGAAGAAAAGCCCCGCTAAACTAAAAGATAATAACGGTCGGGAACAGCGTTTCCTCTCTTACCTCTACACAGTGGTGGCAGAGACTCTCATTCGCCACGACGGTGCCCAGCAGGGTTGGCAACGTTGGCCATTTTTCAACGCCGACAGTGTACAGTTTCGCCAGCTCATTCTCTATTTAGCGAACTAAACAAAAGCGAACGCCACCGCTATCTCTACACGGGTCTTCCCTATTCAGACGCGGCTATTGAGCCACGAAGAAAACGACGTTAAGAATTCCTCAGCTCTTTTGAAAAATGGAAGTATTTACGCAGAAATGCGTGCGATTAATCTATCGAATGCGAAATGGTGATTACAAAATCGAATCATGAATTTGAACAAATTCTCACCTTGTAGAATATGAATTTTAAATATTTGCAAACGTTATAATGATTTTTCACTAGACGTTAATTTAATTTCTTGTCACAGAATGATGCAGAAAAATCGATCTCAGTACAGAACATAATTGGACAGAATGGAAATTCATTATTCCATTTATTGCATCCACCCACCCTGATGGCGATTCGAGCCCAGATCTTCGATTCTGTTATAGATGGAAATATAGTCGAGCAAGTTATTTAATTAAAATTTATAGCAATGATGAACAGAAAATCATGACAACGACCATATGCTGAGATTAGTGCCGAAGAAATGTCAGAACGAATCAGGTATTCTAAAGTTCATTCAACAGTGATATCCTGCAATATATGACAAGATCAATAAGCTGTATACGCGTTCCATACGAGAAAGGGGATATTATTAAATCATGAAAAAACATGAATTTCGTCAAAACTGAGAACAGTCCATATTCTGTTCCTTCGCCGTCTAAGAGGTCATAATCCCCGTACACTCTCGCCGAATTTCCGATTGTCGAATAATGAAGTTGAGCCCAATACGAAGACGAGGGAAATCGTTGTCATATTTGCGTTGTATTATTAAAACGAGCGGCATCAGAGACGACTGCCAAAAATCGTACAATTTTATTTTTCGTCACCAACTGAGCGTACGTAATCCCTTTTCAGCCAATTTTGGGATGGCAAAACGAAACCGGTCGAAGAGCGCTCGCGAAATGCATTTCCGTTCATCCGCTTGACATATTACGTCACGATCTTTCATAGCGCACACACATACACTTCTTTATTCGAAACATGCGTCGGCATTGGAATTTGGAAAACAAAAAATAATCAGGATAGAACATCACTGGAGCTTGAATTTTTCATTGCGATAGAAAAAGGGAAGATAAAAGAAGTAGAGCATCGTGTGCTAGGAAATTTTTCTTTACCCATTATTAAAGTCAGGAAATAGGTAGAGTATAAATATATAAATCTTCCTGAGAGCTTGAAAAGCGCACTTTAAAAACACTAATCGTTAACGAATGAAAAATTCGCATCCTCAATTTAAGTTAGTTACATGCGGCTTAAAGGCTCCTTATAATCCGCATCAATCTTTAATGGAATTTAAGAATTCTAAACCCCTTAATAAAACACTTGTCTTACTCTGATTAGTGCTCATGAAATTGCAAAAACGAAATTGCAACATTCCCCTTTCACGTCCGATCTGCGCACATGTTTTTTGTACAACTTAAAAGAGATGAGAAATAAATGATTTTGTTTTGGCGGTAGGTCTACGGAGGATATGTGTATATTAAAAGTACAGACTATCGAGAATGGGATGCGTCTCTAGGTGGAAAAAGTCATCTTCGATTGCTGAATGCGGACGCCGTAGTGGAAAAAGTCACTTTAACATTGCTTCGCGCACACAGAATCAGAAATAAAATCACGATTTGTGTTTTGCACGCCAAAGATGATGGATACTAATAAGATCGAGCGATCGATATGGAGGACAGCTGGGTCCAACCACTGGGAAACATGACGACGCCATGTTAAAATCTAGGCCACGCTGTTCGCGTAACGACTTTTAGCGTTCACGCCAGAAACTGCCCACCCATTGAACTCACGCAATCAGATTTTTCGCTAACTTCCGCCTAGTGAACAAGGAGGGCCTTGAAAAAGGCACTGAAAAAGCGGAATGAATATTTCACCAAAAATAAAATCAGCGCAACCTCACGAACCAGCTTCTTTTGACAAACTGTTTTCCAAGCGCTATTTCATCTAGTCGTTACCTGGAATAACTGTATTTTTGGAGCAACAGAAAAAAAAACACAGAACAGCCGCCAAGATCTTACGAAAACAAATGTTTATCGTATCCTGAATTTCGCTATCCATCCATAATCCTTATGGAGTGAAAGAGATGGAAATTCATAATTGAACGCCAGAGTCACTTCATCCTAACACTAGAGAACACTAGATTATTTATAGGCTTGTGTAATGGACATAGAAAAATTGGTAAACCTGATCATAATTACTGATTTGAGCGACATGGAACGCACAGAAACTTCACAATTAACCAAATCGAATTCATTTCGTTAACGTAGAGCCCAGCAATGTCAGTTTCGCCTAAGTCGCCCCCAGACCTAGTTTGCCTCGCGTGAATTGCTATAATAAATTGAAAAACGAAAGACAGCATCAACAAAATACGAATGATTATCTCCCGGCCCAACTGGTAAACCTACAAGCCTACAAGTTAAAAGACAAACGCGCATAAGTCTGACGCGCAGGAGGCCAGTTACGAATTGCGCGGCGCAACGGAAATGACGTCAATCGGCGCTGGTACTCGTGTTTGTGACTCGTAAATTTTCAATATTTCTAATCGGTGCGGATGGGCGCCTCGTGCTTCGCATGAATAATACGCCCAGGTAGTCAGAATTTGCGACTCTCCCTGAATAACTTAGGCGCAACGCGTGTTGATGAAATAATTGAAAAAGGCATCATGCAGGTTCGTGCGTTTTGCGAATTAGGCCCGTGCATCCGCCATAGACCCGTCGGGTTCATCACGACGGCCGAAATATAGAACCTACATGGCACAAACAGACATACCAAGAGTAACACTTTTGAACTTTAGTTTACCCATTTCGATTGGTTTGCAATTTTGGATTTATTTATTTATTTTTTATTCAGCGTCAAAATGATTTAAATACAAATTGGTCAACCTCAAAGTGGAGATGTATCTGATGACGCGAAAGCCACGGATCCCCACATTATCAATTTTATTCAATTTTTATGAATTCATGCCTAGGGAACCACAACATTGCTGAAATTTAAGCGAAATCAGACAAAATATCGATTCTAGCAATGTTTCGAATCCAAATGGATGCATCACTAGAAAGTGCCGCCTGTGGCGAAACTAGAAACAAAGTTATTCACAGGACAATGGCTATGACTATGACTTCTGTTCGGGTCCATGAGTCTCAGGAGGAAACACGTACAAGTACGGCAGTCGGAAGTGAAGCTGCCATTCACCGATTTTTGGAACAAATTAAATTAATTTTTCCAGCTGGCGATGTCGAGATACGGCCTTGTCTGGCGCTCCGAGCGCAGTACGGGAAGATTACGAGAAAGAAAGACAATTTCGGAAACGAATCGTCAGCCTATCTAGACAGAATTGAGCTCACGGCGATTCACACACAAAAAAAATATTTAAAAAATAACTGCGCAGTGAAACGAAGGTTGATTAATCGATGATGGATCGATATGGCCCCATAGATAAAGCCAAAGACAA
The DNA here is from genome assembly GCA_034698785.1 of Mycogona germanica. NCBI lineage: Eukaryota > Metazoa > Arthropoda > Diplopoda > Chordeumatida > Chordeumatidae > Mycogona > Mycogona germanica. The sequence goes on along the minus strand of JAQGBY010005606.1, from coordinate 9,625 downwards.
TGCCAGTTTGAATAATGATGCTAAGGAAGAAAAAAATCCCGTTCCATTTCCGGATGCCCTAGTAATTTCTAATTATTTTTAATGAAACGAGATTTCATTCTCCGAAACTTATTTGAGTAATCGATTTTTACCACTTGGCGCAGCACAATCTGAAGTAAGTGTGGCGGCGACAAAGGCGCATTTCACTTTCCATACGAATTTTGCTCCAAGTATTGAAAAAGGTCATTAAAAATGGAAAATGTCATGAATAAAAGTTACAAATTCTTGGAACTGGTATTAGCAACTGCTTTATGAATTCTCGCAGCTTGTCTCTTGGCAGAATATACAGCACATACGTTAATCGGGCCGCAAATGTCGACGACAAAAAAAAATCCAATTGAGTAAATGGTACGGGGCCTTCGCTACGGTCGAGACCAACAATGGCATCCAACTGCCCCGGCGGACTAAGAAAATCGATAAAGATGACGGCAACTATAGGCAGCGGCAAAAAAACCCCTTCCATTACAACACATGGATATTTAAAGGCAGAAATGATTAATTTCGATACGTCGCAGGAAGCACGCTTGGAAGAATGGACTGTCTATGCTGCTATTACAGACCAAGCAAATACATCCCAGTTCTCGGTGGAGCAAAGGCAAGGGGTAACTGAGAAAATGAAAAAAAAAAGAGAAATTCAACAAGGTCTCCTCCATCCATCAAAGAATATTGCATGGAACCCTGCCTTCCAATTTCGCTCTCCCCATTTCGGCGTTTTTGTCTGCACTCAAAATTGAGAGGTACACCCAGTCCAAGCTACAATACTGTAATAAATAATTTCGAGGTTGCAACTGACAGTTTCAGTCAAATTACTGTTTAACGTTGAGACTAAGAACTGCTGGAACCTAAAATTAATTGTGTATTTAATGCTAAAAGACCAAACAATACGAATTACAAGAGTAACAATAACTTTGCAGAATATTTAAAAAATGAAGAACCCCTAATAAAACTTCACACATGAGAATACTTATTAAAGAAGATATGGAACTAAGCAGCGGCAAAAATTGCAGTCACTTCATCAAGGGATACACCGATGTGGTCAGAGGGAGACCATTAGTCGACGCGACTAAAATGTTAATTACGACTCGTACGTGTAGACGGGTCTCGGGAGGATGCTTTGGCTGCAGAGCGAGGCGCGCCTCAAAACGATTTCAATTTTCCAGTAAAACATTTTAATACCTGCACGACACAAACATCGTACAGCGGAAGCGACAACATAAAAGCAAAGGGCTCGACGCTGGTCACGCGAGCGAAACGGTCGACGGGCAATAAACTAATGGGCTCATTAAATAAAATGTGCACGGGCCTGCCACGCTACCCCCGTTAAACAGCACAATCTCTCTTAACGGCGCACGCTCCCGTAACACCATCCAGAAATCCGCCACTAAACATTAAACTGAGCTGGGTTATGGATTTATTCGGAAAGACTTAAGAGTATAATGTATGCCAACACCTTAAAACAGCCATATTTTTTCCCACACAAAACCAAATTCAAGTTATCTTAAAGGCTACAGAGCGGTGCCGAGTGGTCGAGAGGAACGCGTGTTATCATCGTGTCCCGTGATCGAGGTTTCGATTCCGGCAGACACCTTCGGAATTTTTCGGCCTAGAGAAATTCCTTCGCACGCCTTCTTTCGGAATAGAAATCAAATTATGACCCATACCTGTTCGATATCGGGACGTTAAAGATCCCTTTCCTAGGCAGCCAGGTCGCCCCCTGGGGAGGGGGGTTAAAAGATGTTCAATTACAAATTTTACCCGCAAGCAGTCCCCAAGAGGTCGCCTATGGCGGTAAATCAACGGTGAACCTCCTTAACAAACATTTATTAAAGGCAACAAAATGAGGTGCTGCGGTGCTGGAGAGCATTTTCATCAGTTTCCTCCTTCGAACGCAATGGATCAAGCCATGTTCCAAATCTAAGAGAAGATGCGATTCTTTTACACAAGTGAATCCAACGAGAAGCCCGACACGCACCGGCCGAACAAAAAAAGATTAATTATTGACGGCAGTCATTAATTAAGAATAACGTTCGTCTGAGGAAATGCGAGCGCCATCCAATATACACGAGTTGACAAGAGAGCAAAAATTAGGAAATCACGAGATGGACGAAAATCGACGAGTGGCGCGAGCGACTTCGACAACTAATTGCGTTGAGCACTTGGAAATTGGGAACGCCACGGATCGATACCGAGAAAGTTGGTAAAGGGGAGCCGATCTGGTACCGAAGGGGTGGCGCACACACACACACACATACACACTTCACCAGCTGAAGCGACTCGTGACTGGCAAAAAAAAGTGTCGAATGTCGTCACTTTCGTTTCAGAAACTCCGTATGAAGTTACCCCTCACCGTGATGTCTGGCTCATTGGACGATTTTAGATAATACGGAATCCAAACAAGACAACTGTCACGGGTCTTGTTCAACCTGTTTATCATGTGCAAGAACACAACCTAACTTTGACAGTTAAAAAATAGGATTCATAAACTCATCCACTGAACGTTAATCTGATACAGCATTACAGATTATAAAATGAAGGATGAAGATGAATTACAGAAAGCATTACAGATGTTTGAAGCCATGCAAGTCGTACAAGTTATATCTATAAATGCATGTAAAGCAAAAAATACCGGATGAATAAACTTAAATTTCCTTTCTGTATGCTGTATGTTCTTCTTGTCAGTAAAAAAAATGAAGATTTTTTCTTAGAAGGCGGTCAACAGTTTTCATCTAACTCTTGAAAAGTTCAGCCTCTCGCTCAACAAAAAAAAAAGGGAAAATAGACAAATTTATTAAACAGTCAAAGAAACCCTAGTTTAGAAGAAGAGCATAATTCACAGTTTTCAGAATGCTCCCACTAATTTCTGGAATACTGCATTTAAGATTGACCATCGAAGAGATTCGTGACCCAAAACAGATTAAGAACCGCTGGTTAAGAGACATAGTAATACCTAGTTCTACTTAATCAAGACGTCCTATTTCTATCATAGTCCTATAAAAATTTGTAATTGTAATGTCTAATATTTTGTTAAAGTTATGCCGTTCACAGACCGAGCTTCTTCCTTTTCTTGAATACTAAATTAACCAGATCACAGCGCTACTCGCGCGTCGAGGCGAACGGATAGCAAAGTTGGGGACAGCTTACATTAACCAGTCATGCACAAAATCGGTAGGCAGCGGTGTTAGTTAACCGTGTAGTTAGCTACGGTAGTCCCCACTGAGCTAGAAAAGGTTGTTACCAGTCCACACAGGGATGGTATAGTGCAGAGGAAACTCGCGCCTCGCTTTCTAGTGATTCGGGATTCGGGTACATGCACTTCAAAACAAACACTCCGGAGAAACAGCGTACATGCAGCTAATAGTCGGATGTGAGCGGAGCAAAACTGACGAAGGCGTCGCAACGCTCATCAAAGGAAAATCGACGAGACGTGCAGACGTGACCTACAGAAAGGTTGTTTACCATATCGAGAGAAAACAAATTTCAAGGCTCCCCTCTACATCCGAGGCTTGGTTTATCAAAATAGCTGGATACATGAACGTGCTTAACTATCCGACCATGAGCATACATATTTTGCCGGAAAAAAAAAATAATCCCGAGAGTGAGAAAATTAATCCGCGAAATGACGTGCCATCGATACCAATGAATCGGAAAGCTTAACAAAATTTAAAAAAATTAAATATACACAATTTATTTGGATAACATCTACGATTCGAATTCATAATTTTAAACGGAGCACTTAAAAATTCCTTGTCCTTTCTACTCACTTCAAACAATGGGGCATTTCAGAAAAATTACTTTAAAAACACGAATAAATTTTCTTCTAAATTTTTCCTTTTTTCGCGCTAATGATGGTTCGCCTATGGCACGGGGTCTTTACCATTACAATTATGTTTATCATTTCTAGTGATGTCACATGATCTACCGTGTGCATGCGTAGCGCGGGATCTCATTTCAGGTAATCGAGCATCGTCGGCACTCGCGACCCGCCATACTCGAGAACACGCTAACTTAATTAGGAGACCACGATTTAGCGCTTCAAGAATAAACAGAGCCTCACCCTTTTCGCTAATTTGACGACGGAGAGAGCAAAATAGGAGGAGAACGATGAGCAAAACGGGCAAACGGATGAGAAGAGAGGGAATGTGGGTAGCGTTACAATGTACATTTCTCATATACCCCCAGTTGGTTTAGCGACTGATTGTGGCTCGGCGGTCCAGGGTTCAATTCCCGGCGCGGGCTCTCGAAAATTTCGATCCCGGGGTACTGGTCGTGATTCCTCGCATAGTGCCTAAACACCACGAGGGGTAAGTAACGTGTGCAATGCGGGTCTCAGCACCATACACAGAATAATACCAAAAGGTGTTGCAATTCGATGATTTTCGCTGACAGCCTTTGCCTATTTGTCCTCAGTGGATGTATAATTTCCAATGGAATAGACAGCAGAGTTCTCGCCAACCTTGCCATCGGCTCCCAACAACTGCTAAATACATGTGTAGCCACACAGAGGCCCATCGAGACTGCTCTAGAGTGCGTCTAGACCAACAGGAGTGAACATTTCTTTTTTGCCGCAGCACCCTCAGCTAATTTTGAACAACAGTTCGCAAACGTAACAGCATATATTTAGATAACACTTAAAGTCACAGCATATATTTAGAGAACATTAGCAGACGTCGATGCCAAACTGCTGCCAAAAAAGTGCAGTTATTAAAAACAGACTAAAAATATTAACACAGTCTAAATTACCACCTTCAATAATCGAATTATGGCGCATACTTTGAAGACACTTCGAAACACCATTAATTACAGTGGACTATGAACGCCCGATTCCTAACGAGTAAAACCCCCGAAAATTTTGTTTTCAGCATATATTTTTAGAAACAGAGAGCGTCGAGATAACATCTGTACAATAACGAGGAAAATTAAATTAAGTCGAGGTTTTTAAATCCGCATGTACAGTGTGGCAAATGCAGCTGAACGCTCCAAGGGCCGTGCACAAGGGCGCACACTCGAAGCGCCACCTAGCGAGCTAATATTTTAACCGGTAGGTGGCGATAGGTGGCCAACACATCAGAGTAACGTCAGCTGGCGGACACCATGAAAGGTGATTGCATGCCATCTGAAAGAGGGCACTCAACATTTGGTGCTAACCGACTTGAGAAATTGAAATTCACGTTTGCATGTTTAGGTAGCTGTTTGCTTTCAACCATTTTGCACATTTAATCACGTTGCCGTCGCTTTTGTCTATACGGGGGACGGCATTTGAGAGGAATTATAAAAGACGGACGACACGCTCAACAAGTTTAACGATAGTCATTTAGTCGGTGCGCCAGGCACGAATTAAGGAGAAAAATTCTAGTTTCGTCGAGAACCGTGCCACTCGAGGTTGGCCAAGTTCGTACGCGAAAGCAGGTGGGGATAAATTAAGCAGACCCACTAGCCGGCTTTCTTTTAATAATAAAAAGGCACTACGGCAAATTGATCAATGACTCGACAAGCACACGCTAACTGAGTTGCATCCTCGAAAGACCTCAATTTTTCCATTTAGTTTCAACGCGAAGTGCTAAAGTTGGTGCGAGTTCAAGCAGAAGATTCGGAAAAATGGGCTCCTCGTATACAAGAATATCTTGTGCAGCATAATAGTACTATTCAGTACAGTTGAACTAAAAACAAATTTGAGTGTTATATATACTATCGTTTGATAGGGAGAAGACTACATCACAACACCAATAATAATCATTTTTTTTGTGCTTCCAATCAACTGTAGTCAACCGCACTACAGGCTTTACGTCCCCCTCATGGTGCTTAGGCACATAATAAAATAAAATAATACCGCAAGTCTTAAGAGGATACAGGACGAACAACGACTACGTCTTTCACCAGCGAGGCCAGGCCATCCTTCCCGAACACTAAGGTATTGAATAATCAGCTGCCGCTGCAACGCCTTAATGAAATTCCATTGTGATATTGTCATTCTTAAAACGCATAATACGTCACGCGGATAACACAGACTTGTTTTGTTGCGCACGCAACGGATACATAGTACGGGGGGGGGGCGTATGGAAGTCTAGTCACACAGTAGCCGGCAACAGCTTACGAGAAAATCGTGCGCCAGCAACGTGTACGCCGTATAACGTAAGATTTTTGAAAAGGCATAGGGGGTTAACTTCAACAAAGCCTTTCAGAAACGAGCTGGCTTAATCAAACTGGCGAAGGTTTTTGGCTCGGCAAAGACCAGCGTGGCCAAATATTTCAAAAATTTAAATTTCTCTTCGGTAACCTGGGGAAGGTGAAATGCTATTATCGTTAGATTAAATAGACTTCTGTTTGCTCCGTTTGAGCCAGTTAACTTCTTTCCACATTCATGAATCGCTGTATGTTAATACGAGTGGGTGCCCAGCTGTCAAGAAGCCATTTTCTACAGTTCCTCCATTCTGCACGCATTTGATTAACTTTTGTCTAGACAGCGTGTAATTCTAAATATTCACATTTCAAGTTTAAAAAATATATAGATTGGACGTATTCTGTAGATGAAGCAGGGCTTCAGGAAAAAAAAATTATATTTTCTATATACTGAAATGAAGCTCGAATGGATAAAAAATGCTAAAAGAGTTTTGTGAGAGTAAACAGTCATGCCATCGCTGTCTGATGGTGAATTGCGCTGCTGGCAATTTTAGCTATCCTTTCTTATAGTTGAGCATACCAGATCAACGATCAATTACTTTTAGATAAAAAGAAAGAAAAAAAGAAAGGGAAAACATCGTGTTCGCATTAGAAGAGGAAATTTAGAAAAAAAAAATTAAATTAGCAAATCAAACAACTCTTGTGTAACCAGATATAAAATATTCAAGCAAGAGCTTTTTACGAATATTCGAAAAGAGCAAATTAGGTTGGTGGTTAACGCTATGATCATGTTAAAAACAGATTTTTAAATACCAAAAACGACAGCGCTACCAGCGAAACAAAATATAACTGATGGGGGAAGATTCAAAAGGTCACGTATCTATTGAACAAATATCAACGGTCTCCCTTGAATCGGTAAAAATTTCTCAGAGGCGTCATCTTGAGTGCCAACATCCTAGACAAGTCAATCGTCGTGCGATCTATCTCTATCTATCTATCTCAGTTCTGCAAGTGTCCGGGAAATGGATTCAGACAGTATTTACAACAGTTACATCTTGACTGGTGTAACTAATGGAGTGAGATGAATGGAAGCAAAGAGTGACATTTCTTCCCCAAAAATCCACCAGCAGACCCCTCATTCTCGCCTTTAAACGCGTCTAAAAATTCGGTTAAAAGTATTTGCACATCCTTACCCTGCTTGTCGATCATGATATGTAACCTCGTGAGAACTTCCGACTAACAAAACAATTCTCTTTGACTGTTGCAATGAAGAATAGGCGTATGAAAAAGTATGTCGGTTTCTGGTGACGTTGTTCCCGAGACGTCAACCGAAAACCGTAGCTATTCAGTTTCGTCACTAGGTGTGCCCCGTTTCTTTTGTAGTGCGCGAAAAGATTCTCAGCTGACACTTCCTCTACTTGTTGTCATCAAACCCCAGTTTCAAGATGCTGCATCATTAAAATAAACCGACAAATAAGATGAATGAAATGAATGATAAAGCTTTCAACGTTTTGCTTTTTCGGCAAAATGGTCATTAACTCGACATCCGACTTGGCGTGCTTCGGCACTATTTTATTGATAAGTTCTTGGCCGTGTGAAAACGGATTAAACGGGCAAGGAGGGTCACAGGATGATCTTGGCGTGGGTATCACGTCAGTTGCTGTCGCATTTAAAATGCAGAGAGTGACGTCGCGTCATGCATGAAAATGACAAAAAGAATCTGAAACTTTTTTTCTCCTCCCCCCCTCCAGGCAAAAACCAAACAAGCGTCTCCCGAGTGCAATGGGAACGAGATCTACACCGGTTTGTTGTATCCATTTGAGAAGCACGGGGGGCTGCGTTATCGATAGACTCAATGCCCTATTCCGACCCATGTACATGCCTACATGCGACAGACAGCGTATATCTCGCGGGCGGGTGGATTAAAGCAGGGCTTGACGGAAGGTAAGATGGGGAGAAGGAGGAGATTCGCATCTCGAGTGAACTCCAGTCGACTTGAAATTGGGGATCTGAAGGGAAATGAGACGGCGCAAACACAAACTACAAAAATAAACTGTTGGTATCCCATGGTTATAGTAATGAAGAAAAGCTTTTAGGTCACATGAAACATGATGTTTAGAAATATTGTTAAATCAAGAGGGTTGGGTATTTTTTTAAAAATATGTTCGCCCATTGGGTATATACAGATGACTGACAGAGAAGTTACATGGCGACGACATTGAAAGGCCTTCAGCCAAATTTACATACATACATACAAAAAAAACTTGGTGATACAGATACAGGCGAGTGTTCACTCCAGATTTCATTCGTTCACAACTCGTCACTAAAAGCGAGAAACAGTTTAAACTACACCTTGCCCCAAAATTCCCGTGTTACAACATGCATTACCATATCTAGGGCAAGCGCATACGGCGATTGCAAACCTGCTCTCAGAAAATAGAACCGAATGTTTTTTGTTCATTCTACTCGCGCAAAAACGTCGATTCCTTCTTTTCTCCATGCATCGACATTACTCTTCCTACCCCATTCCATTCGTTCCCCTCAGCACATTGACTTCAGCACTTGGTATTCCAACTAAAACAGCGACACGCTCAACCCAAGATTACCGTTTCGCTTTTTTCTTTTACATCTGACGTTCGCACCAACACCTCACCGCCAGAAAACCCTCCTGATCTACCCAACTCCAAACGATTTAGCCGGGTGTGTATCGGGACAGACTAAAAAAAAAAAGAAGCTTGGTCGGATTAAGCCGGATTCCCACTAGCCGTGCTGCCAACGGTGGGCCCCGATTTGGCCTCGCGCATATAAACGATTTGGGCCACCAACCAGAAAATCACATATACACGGGCCACACACAATGACACTGGAGTTTTGTCGGATTGTTTTGCATGAAGCACACAGCTGCCAGGGAGATAAAAAGCTGAGCCAATGACAGCACCAAACGCAGTTGACTAACAAAAGAATCGAAGAAGACAATTAAAAAAGCAACGGTTACCTCCAGAACCATTTTTCCAAAATGAGCACTTTTTAAATTTTATTCCGACAATTACAAAATGCAGACAGAACGGGTCACAGTCGACCAAATAATTAGTGCTAAATAATTATTTATATGTGACCCGCAAATAATGTCTTTCTTTTAAAGCTAACTAATTGAATGCCCTGGAATTAGTAATAATTGATTTGACAACTACTGACCGATCATCAAATAGCACTTATTGAATTTCCGAAAAATATTGAAGAGTTAAATTTTAATTGGGAGCAAATTTGTTGCACTAATTCCATTTAATTTACGAGTCAATACTTCAGCAACGGTTCAACAGACCTTCCAGCACGCTTCAATCACGTTTCAGTTGTGTGTTAACCACGCTTCAGTAACTGTCCAAACGCGTTTAATTTTTTTTTTTTTTTTTTTATCAACTGTAGTCCACCGCACTACAGGCGTTACGTCCCCCTCATGGTACTTAAGCAC
>JAQGBY010005605.1:0-14415 GCA_034698785.1 Mycogona germanica | reverse complement strand
CAATATTGCAACGGTTTGCTCTTCTGTCACATTGGTGACACCAGCAGTCCAAGGACTTTTTCGCTTTCAACGTCGAAAGCCTAAACTGTGAAAGGCACACTCGATGTCGTCTAGAGGCGCTTTAGCCTAACGCCTTTTGCCCGTCTCTTAGAATTGCTCCGCTACAAAGATCATCTCATCTCCCGAGTGGAAATTGTGGGCACCATCACAGGAATTCGATGCTATCCCGAACGCTATATATATGAAGGTAAAAAGAAATTTGCGGTAAAAAAGTGTCATTAATTGTAATTCAGTTATTAATTATTCATAGAGCCCTTCTCGGCTGATCGGCTAGCGAGTCTGCCATTCTGCAAATATTGGTTGAAATGACCAAAACTCACTGCCATTAATTATAAAGTGAGGAAAAGTTAAAAATTATTCAAATTTTAAATGATAAATTGAAAAGGTCTGCCAAATAGAATGGAATTTAGCGCACAAGTTGGCAGTAACCTTTTCTTTTAATCGCCTTCGTCCAGGTGCAAGGTTTATAAAATAACAGGTTAGCTCAGACGGCTGTTCGGGAAGGGGGGACGTGACCGAAAACGCGCGTTTCCCAAATGCAAAAATAAAAATTAAAAATGGGGTTCGTTATTGTGTTTTAAGTGGACGACGGCACGGGGACGCTGCCCTGCATCCTCTATCACCAGTCTGACTACCCGGGCAGGAGCGGGACAGCCATGGAGATTGATGACCCTTCCGTCGCATCGTGTTCGTCTCGGGGCCAGGCCGTCTCCGCCCTAACCACCAATCCCACCCTTGACGATATTCTCCAACTCGCGCGCCAGTCCGACTCGTCTCCCAGCGACGCGGATCCCCCAAACATGGGTGAATTGGTTCTTATTCACGGCCGTCTCAAGCATTTTCAGGACATGAGGAAAGTGTACATCAATTTCATGAGTGAGTATGGGTACACGATTACACGGAGAAAATTGTAATCCGAAGAGTTACTTGTAATTTTTAAATTTCTGTGTAATACCTTGCCGTTGAATTTGGAGAGTTGTACGGTAATAACTGGCCAAAAATAAAGGTCAGCAAAAATTTCTTTAGAGTGTTTTCCGGATTCACAAGTAGATCTATCGCGTTTCATAAAACTTCGTTTCAAAGGTTACTAACTTAAATATCGTATTAAATTGAGACACACAAAAGCGCTTCAAATTATCCAAATTTCAAATGGTAAAAACGTTGCAATTACAGCCAATTTAATTAGAAACTCCTTCAATATCTCGGCATTGATGGACTGATTTGAAATATTCCGTGTAATTACCGTATGATTGTCTTCTTTTGCCGTGTAGACGCCGTGTAATCGGCCCTTGACACCGCTTGAAAAATTTTTACTCAATTTAATTTCAAATGCCGTCATTTTGAAATTGTTTCTCGCGCAGACACGCGCGTCAGAAATTGTTTGTTTACATCTTAATGTTTTTTTTTCCCCGTAGAAGTTTTAAACGACCCTAACTGGGAGACCTTTCACCTAATCCAGCAAGTGGATCTTTATCGCCGGATGTACGACGTTCATGTTTAGCTCTTTATGATTTTCTTTTTGAATTACTGACTGTGGCTCGGCGGTCTGTAGTGCGGTTGACTACAGTTGATTGGGAAAAAAAATTCTGTTACACCAAAACATTAATATTGAGCCATTAAATTTTTTTCTACATCCTCCTTCAGGTTATTTTTCTGCCACGTCATTATGTATTCTTATTAATTATCGAATATCTCAGTTCTAATTGATTTCATATTCAACTCAATTTATTGTTCAGGTTGAAATATAAATAATCATAATTTACGAATGCTTTGATGTTGCACGAAGTCGTTGTGCAACAAATGAAGTGAGTGTACAGTAAATTAAACTGTCAACGTTGACGACGATATGCGAATGGGCGAAGTCTATTTGACATTTTTGACTGTTAAGTATGTACGAGTGTGTTTGCATTGAGCGCTCAATTGATTTAGAAAATATATTCTTGAACAATATCGATTTCGCCAGATGCTTCTCCGATCCTGCATGGCGAGTTATTCAGTTTTTTGAATGTCATCTACTGGTGGCTCGGCAACTCTCTCTCTGGCCTCTGCCCTAGAGCTAGCTTGCTTTTCTGATTGAAAATGATCAGAAGACTGTCGGAGGGCGACCGGAAAGTCGACAGCAGGGTCAGACTCGATTCAGAGAGTGGAATTGGGCTATTCGCGAACGTCCAATCCATTGTCTGGGTCAAGAAACAATCCAATGTTACACATTTGACTATAGAAATACTGTACATCTCGTTCGTATGAGCACAATCTTGTCGGAGTTCATGTTGGCTTGATGATGGCGCGTAATATTACTAGTATTATAAGTGTCCGACTTTCCCTTTACGTCTACATGTCAGGAGGAGTTGAGGCAGATACCCTTGGTAGTTCTATGACCAGCTCATTTGCTAAAGAAATTTATATTAATTGTAATCCTGAATGTCCCCTTTTTTTTCTTTAATCTATCTGTTCGGACGTTTACTTACGAACGGCTGAACGAAATTGGATACAAATTTGAGCTGTAGATAGTTCCAAAAATTTGTATCCAAGTGCACGTTATTTCAGATCTCGATTATGTGTATTTCTCGAGATATCAACCGTTGAAGTTTTATCTATTGCCATCGCTTTGCCGGAAAATTCAAATATGGCGTCTCCGTTTGACCAAAATGGCGCTGAGCATTCTAGCGCCAATCACCGGCTACCATTGATGCCAGCGACATTTTCCAGACTAGATCCCGAATTTCTAATTATTCTTTAATTGATGCTTCAGACGAATATACAACTTAAGTGTTATAACGGTATCTTAAAACAGAATTTTAATTTTTTTTCCCGATGACATGACTGGAACAACCGGGCGAAGCGGACAATTTCTCTGGATGGTGGCACATCTTAAAAAAAAAAATATTGACAGGTGACGCTGACAGGACGTAGGTGTGGAAATGCAACTTCTAGAACTGTAATTTTGATCATTGAAGGTGGTAAAGTTGCATTGATTCATTCGTTCATGTTGACTGGTGTACGCTGGGCTTTGATTACCGATTGGCGAGCTAATTCCTTGACCGACACAAACTGATTCGTATCTCGGCGGTCCCGATATCACTTCTTGGCGGCCAACATATCCCGAGTATATTGGGGAACTTTGAAAATTGAAAAGTTTATTGGAGCGACGCTATATAAAAATGCGGGATCGTAAAACTCGGGTTGTACGCGATTTCGGCCGAGCGCAATTGTTTTTTTTTCTACTACTACTACCACCGCCGCCACCACCACCACCATCACTACTTCTCCCTATATATATTTGTTGACCGAAATTTCAGTTTATCCAACGGCGGTATAAAATAAGAAAAACAGCGCGCGCGGAGATAGGTAAAAAGGGCTCCCTCCACCTCCACCCTGGCCACCCACCGGCATGCATGACCGCATGTGTGGTGCTCGCCCGCCGAATTTACGAGCCTCGTAAGCCTTTTTTCCACTGCGGGGGGCTGTTGGTCAGTCGGTCGGCCGCTGACCATTTATCCCTTTAATGGTTTGCCTGCCGCTGGCCAAATTGCCTTCGTTCGTCCCGAGGAGAAATTCGAAAATCTGGGCTGGAGACTGCGCCTTGTGCGCATGCGCGTGCCAGCTTCGTCTATCTCTCGGCACGTTTCGCGGCGACGCCACCAGATGGTGCTGCTGCATCGCTTCTTGCATTGGGATACGTCCATCCTACAGGGTGCCTCCAAAGTTACACCTAGCTATCACTACCAACTTTTCTTGATTTTGTTTTAGGAATTCGCAACCCCAGTTTCCTCCAAAAGCCGTCGGTATCGCCGTCTATCGTCTGAAGGACAATATGTCGGTGAAGGACATGCAACGTTGTGAAAACTAGAATTCCCGTTTTTGTGCCACGTGGGCGGCGATACCGGGGTCGCGTAAAGAAATTAAAAAACAAAATCTGACAAAGTTGAGAGTGCAAAGTTGGGAGTTGACGACTGGCGCGATGAAGAATTATCACTAGTTGTGCGCACCTTCAATACTTGCCTCGAATTCAAATTGTTATTTTTTTGGCGAATAAAGAAACAAGAAATACAAGATTCCATCAAACAATTGATGCAGTATTCGATTTCTGCGACATGCGAATTTCTTCTTATTTTAAGAGTAGGAATTTCGGTTCCTGTTTGTTCATTTTATATAAATTTACTTGAACAGCAACTCCTCCCACGACTGTCTAAATTAACACGCGTGACGAATGGATGACGTTGACGTTCGAAACTCTTCATTCGCAAGCTCCCCCATCGATGATGGTTTCCGCATCCTCCCGCCAGGAGGGGCGCGCATCGTCTACCGATATATCGATCCAGTATGGATTTTATCTCGCAGTAGGAGCCATTTCAATGGACGCGCGGGTTTCTGCATCTCTCTCTCTCGCGGCCAGTGTGCTGTTCCTCTTCCGCAAAGAGCTTTTTAAACCTTGGGCACACGAGCGGTGGGGTGGCTGCGTTTGACAGTTGACATTCACTCGTTCGATGGCGCTCACGTCTCTGGCGATTAGGGTGCCAGCAAAAAGGGATAACATGATTGATTTAATCTGGAGAAATAATCAGCGATTCAATAGAAAATAAAAGCAATTTCACCGGATGCGCACGTAACATTAGCTATTGAGGCAGGCTATGACGTTTCCCTTTTTTACACCATTATTGCATACATCTTATTATTCTGAATGTAGGCAGACAACCTAGTGAATTGCCGCTGAAATACTTGGTTGTAACTTGCACTTTACCGTACCGGGAATCGAACCCGGGACAGCCGAACCACAGTCCGTCGCTTAACCAACTGCGCTACGATTTCGAATACTGATTCTGATAATCGGTTTTAAATATCAGCGTATTTGTGCCTAAAATATTTAGTGTAACCTCAAAAATGTGTTCATGCTAGAACTCTTTTACTAAATCATTTAGAATCATCTCACACTGAAGAAACTCCCATCTTAAAATTAAAATATCTCTGTGTGTGTACTTGAATCTCGAAAAATTATCTTTTGAGAAAAGTTTTCATCTTGCCAGACAATTTTTTTCTCCTTTTATGAGAAACGTTTGTCTCAATTTCATCATGTATACTTCTCAATTTGAAAATAATTCAACTGGAAAATAGGATATTGTCTTAAAATATCGAAAATTGTGTTATTCTTTTGGAAAATAGGAGCGTTTGGTGAATTTAAGACATTTTGTCTCAAATACCAATCTGTTGTATATGGCTACCCTGACCAACCTGGGACAGTGGGGCCACCCTAATGCCTCGCACGTGGAATTTGGACTGTGTTTTAAAGATGGCCGTCGTTATTGTTTTTAATCAGGTTGCTGTCGTTATTTGTAATAATTTGAGTGATGTATTGTCGTTATTTGTGATAATTTGAGTTAACAGTTGTTAAAAGAGTAGTCCAGCCAATTGGTGAATATTTCAAAAATGAAACTGTTCGTGCACATATCTATTCGAGTGAATATAGCAGTGGCGACAAGAACGAGATTAATGAAATAAATCACGTGACCTCCATCAGCCAATCACGGATCCTTTCTGGCGCGGCAATTTTCCCGTTCAAATTTGTCAGGCGTCATTTTGGTCTGTTCGTTTTGTTTTGTGCTGACGCCATGTTTTGTGTTTACATTCGCCGTGACCAGGAGTTTCCAATATGTTCCTATTACTCGCGATATTCATCGAAATGTATTCAGACTCGTCGTAGTGAGAAGATTTAAAAATATTATGCAATTATGCAACTGCAGAGAAGATAAACGAATGACTCCGTGACTCCGCTTCAACGGCGTTGCTCCGCCATATTGTGGGGGAAAATACCACTGAGTGTGACTTTGCTCGCGAACTGTGCTAATGTGATTTGTGTCATCGAATCGATTACTTGGATCCTTTTACCGAAGACGTAAGTGCTGCCGATTATGGCCCATCGATTATATTTTGTGTTTTTGTAAGCGTAGGTTCAAACAAGAAATGGATAAAATTAGGCGAGTTAATTTCTATGGGTAACCATTCCATACATGCGTTTTAAAAGTCTCAGCTATTCGGGTCGCGTAGCCTGTAATGCCAGTTACACTGTAAGCATGTTTCAAGTTGCTTGAGAGATTTCAATTGTGATTGAGATTGGGGCAAATTGTCCTTTGAGATCGTGTCTATCGTGATCGATACGAATCACGTGCTCGAATCTTATTAAAAGTGGAACGTACCCTCTCAAGCACAATCGAAAATCTTGATCCCAATTGGGATGGACGAATTGTCATTCGAGAGCGCCTAGAAATTTCTTGTCAAAGCACGGACGAGTGGCACGTGCCGATTCTGTTCAATGTCTAAACGCACCTTGTACGCACCTTGTACGCACCTTACCACGTATACAAATTGAGAGAAAATCAAGTTTGAGTCCAATCGGGTCTCAATAATATGAGAGAATTTTTATTTTGAGACAAAATTCTGTGTCTCAAAAATAAGAAAATTTTATCTTAATATATAGTATACTTTTGCAGTATTTTTCGTCGCTCCGCCATTTATCGAGGTCCATTACCTCAGCCCAGCTCTATTCCACCTTTCAGCGGTTCTTTTTCGGCGCTTGCCAATTCGATAATCGACCGTCTCGATTCGAGAACAAGTCAATTCTATTACACCGTTCTGACATTTAATTAGCCGACAATCGTGGATTTGCTGCGCACGCGCGACTCGTGCTCCCTCGAACCTCTAGTTATAAGGAAGGCTATTTAAGATTAGCCCATTTAAAAAGAAAATGCGCCGCATGTCGCTTGAAATGGTAAACGAAAGGGTTGAGATTCTGCCCATATAATCGGTTTATCACTCTCGAGAAGCCGAATAAAAACTCACTAAGGAACTGGTCGTTCGACCCCCGCCATAGGCCCCATTCTGGGGCTACTTGTGGGTACATATTGTAATTGTAATAGCAATTATTAATTGCTGAGGGCCGTATCGGTGGCCAAATTCGTCACGAAATATTTATATTTCCTTAGTAAAAACTTATTTTCTTTCTTCTCCTGAGCGTATCCATTTGTATTTAGTCAAATATAAACTGGAACTTATTTACGGAATGACTTTTAACAATGTTCTAGGAAATTTAATTTAATCTGTTCAATGAGTCAGAAGTCATATACACGTTGAAACCTTTCAGTTGAGTTCCGTGGGATCTTCATTCTGATTCAGCCAACCACGAGAGGGAGTTTGAAATCTTTCCTCATACGTACAAAAGATACTGGCAAAATTACATTTCCATGGCGTAATAATGTCAAATTCTCCATCGTGGAAACGGTCTCATTCACAAAATGCGATTCTATGTCGTCGATGGTATCGCATCCTGTGGATACTTCAAAGACAATTGACATTCCATTCCGACGTCATCTCCTACAAATCGAAAAAGATGGATTGGTCAGTTCGGTGCCGGGTCACCGATACGCAAATTATTGCCGCCGGGCACGAAACCAATGAAGCTACTCAGGCGTCGCTTAGCAGCGCGAGTACCAAACTTGGGTGTGGGGACGTGTAATTAATTTAGCGTCTGAGGGGTTAGCCAATCGAATTTCGCTTCCACCGGATCGCCAGCAGTGACACTCCGCACTCGCCGGAGTCCCGAGAACGGTTTCCCGGCGCCACGAACACCGATGACCACATTCCGTTTGGTAACCGTCCCCATTTTACTGGCATTTTTCGAGCACCGCCATGATGGCTGCCGAACATGGGCATCCAGATGGAGACGGTGTCGCCGTCTGGTGGTCGCAGGCATCGCCGGATCCAAAATTTCACATGATGGCAAAAGGCGAATCGTTGACCGCTGCAAGCGAGACAGTTGCCTTCCTCGCCAATCACATTCGTTGGCCGAATGGCGTGAAATAAATTTATCGAGTCAGTGCGCGGCGAGTTTGTCGGCCGACAAACTAACTTTTTCAATTTAGAAAACGCCCCGAGCGGTCGAATATTGGAAATACTTTGGTAGTGGTGATATAAAAAACTATCTTGGCGCGATCCAGGATATATTTTGATCATGTCCTTGTGCTCAGCTAGCTTGTTGCCAACATCCATTTGATGACTACTCTTTATGCAATGACATGGGTTTCGAATTATTTTGAAACTTCAGAAACCCTAAATAATTTCTGTTTTTCTGTTTATTTTAATTCATTAAATCGTAGTCAAAATCTCAACAGCAGATTAATTTACCAATAAACACGATAGTCAAAATTTCAGAATTCCTGGCTCTCAAAAATGCTTAAAATTTCTCCAAATTTTTTAACTCTGATTTTTTAACGTTCAATATTGTCATGAACACTTTCAGCTATGAGTGTTTTCCGATTTTCACATTTTCCTTTATTAGACAGACATTTTTCTGAGCGATATTCAATACACAGCCAGGCGCAGAGTTGTTCGAAGTATCCGAAAAATACGTGGGAAAACTATGGTCTTTACGTAACGATCTATGCAAAGTCAGAACTGGAATGTCAGTTGCCAGCTATGACATATGCGTAAAGCGTTTTATTCTTTCAAGTCTAACCGCTTAGGACAAAAAAATTGTGATGGCCAAACCACTTGCCACCAATTCCAACGTGGCATATTGTCGCCACAATCCATCTGCGTTTTCCCAAAATGTGCCGTAAGGACGAAAAAAATGGCGTGATTGGCGGCTTGGCTTGTTTTTGCGCTTGTGGGAGACTGAGGAATACGAATAATAATAAAAAAAATTGTCATTCTTGGGTGCGTGACTCTTGAGGCAGGCGTAGACGATGCCTTCTGGGGTCTTGATTGACACTAACCAACGCCGCGACTGTCAGCCCGTGTCGACAGATGTCGGTCGATTAGCCGCGATTCCATCACTAAAAAATGCATTCGTGTGTCTGATGAAATTCCTGTGATATACGCATGTTTTGCATCAATGGACGGGATACTTTTCCTTTCGGAGAGGTCCAAGTGTGAATCGAAGTCATTCAGGTCAACGTTTATTCATAGAAATGTATCTTACAATTTCTAATTTCTTTTTGATGCCCGGTCCAAAATAATGGAAGCGGAGAAATTATATTGCTTGAATAGATACTGTAAAACTTACAGTGTACAGCTTTTTCTTTGAATACAGCAGAACGAATCCTGTTTGATGTGTTGTCACTCCCTGAATGTACGCTTACCCGAATTGCTTCGATGCTCGTGTGGTTTGGTGCGCTGCGCCCGGCGATTGCCACCTTACAAGGGGTAGCAGCTCCTATATTGTACAGTGTATCACGAATTTGAATTACCTATGTCAGGTGCAGTAACCTTTCATGTGCCTCATCGCAGCAGCCATTGGTTAAACTTCTGTCCATCACTAACTTTGACATTGTAGTTTTGGCTACTAGATGGCGCTGCGGTATCATCCGCGGAAATTTAGTTCGTTACAATCGCAAGTCGTCGATGTCTGGAAGATGTCTCCATAGTTACGGTCAAGACGTGATATTGACGTCGGTCTCTCACCACTGGAATGCGAGCCGGTGGCGCCTCGTCCGCGAGTCGCCGCCACCGTCATTGTGGCCGGTCGGGATTGAGGGTAAGACGGGCGCCGCAGAGAGAGAGAGAGAGAGAGAGAGAGCCAAGTGCGAGATGGGAAAATTAGTCGTCATGGATTCCATTGATGGTGTGGCCAACCAGCTTCGACTTCGATCTCGTATTGTCAAAATTCCCCCGAGACATTGCTTTTGCGAATGGACTGAGGAGATGGCGGTTTGGGCAAAGGCCCGAATACTAAAAAAAAGTACCCTTTGAGTCAAAGATCAAGAACGGCTAGAGTCCCGATCACTGTAGGCGGGACCAGACTTGATGTCGCTTTGATCTAAATCGTTCATCGTGAGATACATTGAGGAGTTGACGTGTGTTGACGTGAGCGGTGTGGCGCCACGAGTGACGTCACTTTCTCCATGAAACATAATGCATATTTCACATCGAATGGATTCATTCATTAAGTCAAAATAGAAGAAAAGATAAACAATGAAATTGAAATTAGACTACGCAGTAAAATTGCCAAAGATATCTTAATAATTTTCGTGAGATCATGCTAATTAATTAAAAATAAATCTTTTTGGGAGCGTATTAAAATAAATTTATTTAAAATGCCAGAAGTATTTCTACATTAACTGTTCCGTCGACTAGGCCACTGTCAAGATCATTGCTTTGATTAAAAATTACTTCTGCTAGACTTGTGGAAAGCGCCAGAGACCACAAGGTTGGGGGTGCAAACGATCTGATACGCGCTATAACCTAACATCTCTTTGAAACTTGTGACCATACGTGGACTGAGTCAGGGGTCGTCGACATTCAACAGTGGGAATGGGGGTGGGAGCGGGTGTTGGAAACAAAGTGCATGGAAAAACTCATTTGTTGTCGCTAGCATGTATGATGGAAATCGGGGTTGACTAAAGGTGTTTTCATTGTGCGGATTGCAAATAGTTGGAGACCCTACGTCGCGTTTAAACTCAAAGAGGATTCGACAACGCCATGTTGGCTCAACGAAAAAAAAAGAGATAGCAACTTTTTGTTGACTCACCTGCACGAATAAAATTGGTGATTTTTGTTACATATTGCCACCGATGGCGCTCCAAATATTTTTGTTTATCATTGGGTGACGAGTTCACTAAATGTTTATTTGTTACCGTTTAATTGTTACATATATAGCACATTTTTCTGTCCATTCTGCCATTTTTCCAGCTTGGTGGCGCTAAATGATACTCTGTGGTCATGATGTCGTTGTTCCAGTGTTAATTTTCAGTAACGCGGCGTCTGAGTCAACGATTTTTAAAATGTGTTTCTTTAAATTCGCCATTTCGAGTAATTGTCCAAACAGCTTGCGCTTCTATACCTTTTATCATATTGAAGTTACTTTTATACGTTTTACGGTTTACTACTTGATCGTGATCAAGATTACAAATATTTCCGCATCTGTTACCTATCGAATCTTACGTTCCAACAATTTACGTATGAAGCAGTATTGCATCCTAACTAAATTTGTCCCAGTCTTCCCACTCGAAAACCGGATCAAAGCCAGTCTCACATCTTTGTAAGGTTTCTGTCCCATTTTTTTTTAGTGTCCGGACATTTGCACACATTCCAGAGAGATATTCTTTGATATTTGCCAAGTCTGGCGTCACCGCCATTTAGAATTTCTTTTTATGGCAAGTCGTTGTTTTTTCCCCTGAATAGGGGCGCGTGGTATAATTTACAAAATTTGCCACCTGAGACTTTGCTTATCTGCGATCGTTCCACTCAGAAATTGGATACGCGGC
The DNA here is from genome assembly GCA_034698785.1 of Mycogona germanica. Classification (NCBI taxonomy): domain Eukaryota; kingdom Metazoa; phylum Arthropoda; class Diplopoda; order Chordeumatida; family Chordeumatidae; genus Mycogona; species Mycogona germanica. Next base: position 3,100 of record JAQGBY010005605.1, on the reverse strand, counting down.
TGCATGCGTTTTTATTATTATTATTGTACGGGGTCCCGTTAGATGGGCTGTCGAACCACAGATTGTGGTGGGGATATATAAAAAGACGCTCACGTTTCTCGCGCGCGGCAAATCGTTGGAACCTAATTCGGAAAAATTCGAACAATTTTTCTTTTCCGTTCCTTTTTTCTTCATTCATACCTATTCCCCCTTTCATCTAACGCTCAACCAATGTTCAACGTTCCAAACTCTTCAACCAAAATAGGAAAACGTCTACGTTTCACACAGAATGCAATCGCTGAAGTGAGAATGGAAAAGCAGCAACGGATTTCCAATTTTTGGCTTCGGTTAGAAATAATCCAAGTAAAGTAAGGAGCGTCAAAACGTGGGACAAATAACGTCATTCTGTTAGATGTTGGATGATAGGTCGTAGATTTTCGAAATCTTGCTTATTTTTGCTATCGCCAAACCAGTAAACCAAAGCCATGCTGTGATGCAATTTTGTGTCAACTGCATCTTCAGATTCTTTTTATCCTGTCACGCACTCATACGCTATCATTGCTTTTTTATAAAACCGAAGTCGAGAAAGGGTTGGTTGTGGAGGGATGGGATTGTAAGGAGGACATCGTGTCCCTACAAATAACGACAAGAGTTTACCCGTCCACCCCATTCGCTCACTTTCTCTCTCATTTATAGTTCCCGTCGACGGGAATTCGTCCTCGTCTTAACATTTCTATTGATTTTTTTATTATGTCTTATTTTCACTTTTCTGTCTTCGACAAGTTCGCGAACAAGACTTGTTTTGTGCGCCTGCCACCGCTCAAAATAGCCCGTTGTCGATTCGACATTTTGTAGAGACGGCGACAGTGGCGACACTCGCGATAAACAGACCCAGCTCAATATTGGTATTAAATTGTGTTTCCATAAAAATTGTGCGCGAACACACGGAGTAGTACCCAGAAGTAATTGACCATTTTAATACCTCTAATAAATCGGCCGAAAATAACTCGTTTATAAAGAAATTTGAGGAAAATGAAGATAACTAACGTGGGACAAAGATAAACAACGTAACTAAGCCAAAACTCTGACGTGAAACTTTGGGCCAGCCACGGTCACCAGAGAGAAACAGAATCATTCCAGTTATTTTCGGGATCAGGATCCTTTGTTCGGAAACTGGTTAAAAAGTAGTTTTCACTATAATTTTGTTCTGCCTTAGAGATGTGATCTCATTTTTATCTTTAGTGAACGTCAATGTTGCTGTACTCTGTAGATTTGAGAAAATGCGTTGCACGATTATTTGAACGTCTTACATGTAATTGCAACACATTGCACACAGTCAAGGCGAAACATATGAGATGAAAAACAATTTAGACTAGGAATTGGATATGGTACTGTACCACTGTATTTTATAAAAATCTGGTTAATTTCGGTCTAGTTCTTATAAATAAAGATAGTCTTTTACTTTTGGGGCATGGTATATATTCTGCTAACATCAATGCTAACATCTATGCTAACATCAATTTTGTCGATCACAATGTTTTATGAGCTGTGTTTGTGCAGCAATTCATATACTGTACATGTTTGATCGCATTATTGTAGCTTGTTTCTAACTTCGATGCTAATTTCGTGAATTGCTAATGATCTTAAAATATTTCATATTTCAAAAGTATTTCATGAACAACATTTCATAGGTCGGTACAGATTTTATTTATTTTTATTCTATTTCGGTGTGAAGTGTCAAATTAAACGAAGTATTGAACAACATAAATCCCAAAAATACTCTTCCATACGATTTTCTGCGAACTCTCCCCATGCAAGAAGCATTATATGTGAGCACGCCATAGTTAATAACAAAGATTAATAGGCATCACAGCGAGCATAGTCAATAAAAGGCTTTTCCGCCTGTGTATTCTAATTAATTGTATAGACATATACATGTACATATGGGCATGAAGTTAAAATCCGACAATAACGTGTATTTTTATATTTCACGGTATGACAACGGTATAATTTTCCGAATCACAATTGCAATAGCTTTTCCAAGTTTGAGTTTGAGAGTAGTAATGTAAGGATACCATGAGAGATTAGCGCTAATATCCATTCCTAAATACTTAACTTGTTCTAGATTATCATGTAATCCCGAGGTAATTTTCATATCCCACTGTGTTTGTCATCCAAAGGTCATTATTTTTGTTTTATTAACGTTCAGTCATAGGCCGTTCTGATCGAACCATAACTGTAATTTATCAAAGTCTTTTTTGCACTACATACTGTAATGTGGATGAACAATTGTGAGCGTATAAAATGTAAGGTGTCGTCCGCGAATGCCTGAATTTTACCGATAAGTGAAATATCGAATATACAGTTGATATAAATACAAGAAATAATAACAGATCTAAAACAAATGTCCACATGTTAAAGAGAATGTTCTACTATGATAACTTGTTATGTTTACTCTAAATGTTCTATTAGTTAAATAGATATTTAATAAAGAAACTGAATTAGTTATTAGTTGAATGTCTCGAAGTTTATAAAGTAAAAGTTGATGATTACATGTGTCAAACGCCGTTGAGGCATCCATGAAGATAGCGACAGGAACATGTTTTATTTTATCAAGGGCTAGATTAGTTTCATGAAAAAAGTGGTAGAGAGGATCATGTGACTTTATTTTGGTAAAAAGTCATATTAGAACGTCTTTAATTTATAATTCTTAGTTAAGATATCTAAGAATTAATTCTTAATGAATGTTTCAAGTAGTTTATGTATATAATTAAGGATGCTAACTGACCGATAATAACCAAAAATATTTAATCTCCATTTTTAAATATTAGGACTATTTTGCTGTTCTCAAGGAATTTGGTATACTTGAGGTTAAGGTAAACATATAACATAACAGTTTGAGAAGAATTTTAAATGTACATTTAAGATGGACCATTTACTCGAATGTTGTCACACGACATACGAAAGCGTCTAGTTGTATGAACATCATTCAGATTGAGTGACAAACACATTGGATATTCAAATACCTTGTTAGGCCGTGCCAAGACGGAAACAAAATCCCGTTTCTTAACAGTCGACGAGCCATGTTATGTGGGAGGGTTTAGAATTATGTGTCTATCGC
>JAQGBY010005604.1:0-14416 GCA_034698785.1 Mycogona germanica | reverse complement strand
TGTGCCTCTTACATAGTGCCTAAGCACCGAGAGGGGTACAGAATCTTCCGGTTGTGACTCGTCACTTCAGTGAATTAAAAAAAAAAAAGATGCTACATATCAAATACGATTGTCATATTGTAGAACAACCAAAACCCGATGTGGCCATTGGTCTGATGTAATTTCTTAAAGAAACATATTGTGTGGGTTTTAAAGGGCATGCCACAGTGTAATTAAAATAATTTATAATCTAATAAATCATTTTGAAGTAGCGATGGAAATTCTAATTACAAGGAACATGTATCACCAAAATAGTTGATTATGATGTAGAATTCCAGAATTCCTTAATTTTTCAATTAAATTTTTGCTCCTATTTCGATATTATGAATATTTTCATCGATTAATTTAATCGTTCTACTTACAATAAACTTCTTGATTTCAGGGATGGTTGTGATACAAAATGTCGGAATATAATGGTTTAAACAGTCATGTGTCTTCTAACCATCTGTGTAAAATAATGCAACCACCGTCATATAGCTGGTGGGTGAGATTAATAAATAATGATATCTTATGTTTCATCTGATTGCCTTTTGTCACGCACACACTACTTTGTGATCAGCTGTTATCCATATTGACCGGATATAATAAAATGGTCATCATACTAAACTGGACCTCACATCACGTGTGAGTTACAACAATTATGCGAAGCATCGGATATCAAATACCTGGAACATACATAAGAAGTGACAAACAGGTCATGTCAATGTTGAGTAGCATCACAGATGACACACCAATATTACAAAACTATCCTACCGTAGAGTCACGTTTACAGGGCGCCCCCCCCACCCAGATTCGGCGCGTTTGCCCTATCTCTTCCTTTTATCCCCTTTCCATCCCAGACTCGACCCACCTCCCAGATTCGGCGCAAACCGCCTTCTGCGCCCTGCGCCCTTTATGCAAATATTTCGCGCCCCAATCCATTCCGCTCAAGAAGCAATTCGGTGGGGATTGTCCCTTCTCTTAAGCTGCTTGATAAAATGTATTGTTCCGACTGTGTATAAATTAAAATTTGTTAACACTTCCTCCCTTAAAATCAGTTGCATGATAAAAGCACTCAATGGCCAAACATTCAATATAACAACTTGAAATTAAAATTAACCATTACATCCCTGTCCCCGTCATGGCTTCTTATACAACTTTAAAATACAAATATAATCATTCAGAAGATTACACAATTATTTTTATCCCGGAATGGTTCCAGGGGAATTAAGGGAGCCATAACAAAAAGTTAACTGTCAGCTATTTGTATTTTATTTTAATCTTAATTGATTTTATGTGAGACAATGTTTAGCAGAGGTCTTCTGGGCCTTTTCTTTGTCTGCAAGTTTTAAAAACTTTCAAGAAGTTTGCCAAAAAACTTCTCAGACCCGGCGCACTGTTCAGATTCGGCGCTCGACCGAGAAGCAGATGATTCACTTCAGAGTCGGTGCGCCTTGTTCGCGCGACTCTATGGTATATGTATTCCTATAGCAATTGTAAATGCTAGTCCTACTGAAACTGCTATTGGGATTCCTGAAATAATTTCAATATTCCTAAAATAATTTCAGGGTGAAAAGGCAAAAATGACACAACTTTGATCCACTGTAGCATTTTTATTTTTTGGCGATGGACACATTTTATTTTCTCAATATGTTGGTCATTTTGTTGGCTAACCACCCATCGTTTCCATGTATAAAAAATTGTTTAGGTTATTTCTGGTGCGATTGGGCTCGATCCACACGCCTCTGCACACTTTCCAAAGGCCTGTCAATGTAGTTGCTTTGCAATGAAAAGGTTTTTGTTTGAAATAACCAAACAAAAAAAGGTCTAGTGGACAAATGTCAGGGGACTTCACGGGAATGTCCTTGTTGCTCAAAACATTTATTCCAGTTCGATTTTTCAAATCCTCTAGATATTGGGTTGTTTTCTTTGCAGTATGGCTTGTTGTTTTGTCGTGATGCAGGGTGATTTTTTGGAACTCACCTGGATAAAGTGTAGGAGCCTCTTTTTCCAAATATTGCTTTAGAACATGAGTGATGTAGTAGATGGCGTTGACTTTTACCTTTGCAGGAACTTTGATGAGTGGTAGTGGACCTGTGCCGGTCAGACAACCTTCCACTATGAAACCTTTTTTTTGGCCAGCTGTTACGACACTTCACATCCATTGGTCTGGTGTGTCTCTTACAGTAACAAATCTTTCTCTGACAATTTGATTTGCCAAAGTATACGTAAGCTTCGTCCAAAGTTATCATAAATTCTGATTTTCCACCAGCCAGGTGGCGCTCATACAGCTTCATTGCGTTGGTCTTCCTGTTAGCACGGTGCACAGATGTCATGAGTTGTCCGGTTGTCTTTTTGCACATTTTGTGTTTCAATTCTCGGTGTTACTTATTGATTTCTGTGACACACCACAGAGTTTCGACATTGCTCGTTGACTCATTGGATTAGCCTTGTTAACTCACTATGTTAATTTTATGTTCAAACCTCGCAGTTCTAGGCTTAGCCTAATTGGTTTTTTCGTTGGCTTATCCATTTCTTTTGAGCTTTAATACATCAATTCTAATTACTCGACATATTGTGGACGTGCTCACAATAATTCCGCGTTTTTTAACACTTGGGTGATAAATTCTGAAGAATATTTTTTTTCGGAAAGAGTTTTTATCATAACATTGACTTCATCACTCATGTGGCGCCATTTTTCAGAATTTTTTTTTTAATTTCAAAGAATGATAGAAGACATTTTAGTGCACCTGCACAAAAAATTTCAGTGTGAAGAGATAGTTATTAACAAAATTATATAATTTCAAAGTCACGTCATTTTTGCCTATTTATGCGGTAAAGGATTTATAAGCACACTCATTCTAAATGATGTTAATTGCTAACAGAAAATAAAAATACACTTCAGTTCAGCAAAGATTTCATGTGCAATCCACACAAATTGTCTTTTTGTCAAATTGTCAAATTGACTTTTAATTGGATACCTTAGCCGCTCAACTACTGAGTAATAATGAGAAAGATTTTTGGACATCTAGGTGATAATAATTCGACCCGTCATAGTGCAGTTGGTTAAGCGATGGACTGTGGTTCAGCAGTCCCATGTTCAATTCCGGGGGGGGGGGCTTTGGCTCGGGGTTTTGGTGAAAATGTGCCTCTCACATAGCAAAAAGGCATAGTCAAAACTAAAACAAAAACCAAAAAGCTGATGAAAACTCCAACAGCAAATAGGAGCAGCCACTCCAAACAAGGCTGGAAGGCTTTCTCCCTGAAAATGAGTTATAGACACTTTGCCGCCTTCTTCCTCCTCCTTCTTGCCCGCCATACCTGGAATAAATATTTGAGCATCCTGGATCCCGCTTATCCTTGGCTGGAACCTCTTCAACCGATTTACATGCACTCTTTGCTTCTTTCCTTGAGGCTTCTCGACCTCTTGGATTTCAAAGTTTACGGAGATGTTTGTTTTATTAACAGATAGGGAACTCTCCAGGGAGGGGTAAGTTTTTTAAACGACCCCTTTTTCCCTTGTCCCTCCTTCAACATTACCTGTTGTCCAACTTCTAGGTTTATGGCGACGGCACCCTTGTCATAATGTTTTTTTGCATTTTGAAAACTTTTTTCCAAATTCTGTTTCACTACCTCATATGCTCGTTGCATCTGGGTTCATGCTTCTTCGTGATATTTCTCATCCACAGTATATGTTGTAGTATATCTGGGAAAGGCATCTCAGGGTCCCTCCCATATAGGAGATAAAATGGTGTCTCCTTAGTACTTGAATGAGGTGTCATATTATATGTGAATCATTCAACCCAATGAGCCATTCATCCCAGTCGGTCTGGTAGTTGTTACAGAAATGCCGTAGTGAGGTAGTCAACATCTGATTAAACCTTTCGGTTGCCCCATTGGCTAGCGGATTATATGCCGCTGTCTGCATTTGTGCCACCCCAAACAGTTGACAGGTTTCCTTGAATAGGCCAACACAAAATTCATTCCTCTTTCATTTAGCAGTTGTCTCAGGGCTCCATACCTCATTACTAACTGAGTGGCAAATACCTTGGCTACCGTTACCACTTTTTGATCCTCCAGAGGATAGCATTCTATAAACCGTTGTCTGCATTTGCGCCACCCCAAACAGTTGACAGGTTTCCTTGAATAGGCCCGACACAAAATTCATTCCTCTTTCAGTTAGCAGTTGTCTCGGGGCTCCATACCTCATTACTAACTGAGTGGCAAATACCTTGGCTACTGTAAGTGTTGTAATGAATGGATCGCACACGAGACCATGAAGATAAAATAGTTATATTATCGTAAGATAAAAGTCAAATTACATTATATCGAAATAAAAGTGAATATATAAAACGGATCATAGAAATATGCGACTGCTTGTTGCGAGGCATGAGTGAATCTGCTCGTTTCACGTACTTCCGGTTATCTTGTTCTTCACAAGGGACATTCTGGTAATACATACAACGGGGGTCATTCATAATGTTCTCCGTTTCGCCTGGATCCGCCCTTACACCTCCTCTCCTAGAAACTCTAGTCCCTTGAGTTATTGTTGGAGTTTCATTGGTATCCTCCTCTCTCTTGTCGATCTTCTAATCTCTACACTCTCCGAATCTTGCTCATCCACTCCTCCCATCAACTCCCCGCCATCTAGACTCTCTTCCTCCTCTCGAAACAGCCACTCCACACTCTCCGAATCCTGCTCGCTCTCCTCTCGCTCCTCCATCCTCTCCTCCAATTCATCTCCAGCCTGATAGCAAGGCTTAGTCTGTCCTGCGTGTATCTTCTTTCTCATCACCTCTCCATCCTTCTCTCTCTCCACCATGTACACTGTTGATCCCAACTTCTCTTTGACTTTATACGGTTCTTCTTCGTATATTGGTTGCAATTTATTCCTCCTTTTCTCATCCTCCAACCAAATACTGTCTCCAACTTCATACTCCACCCCTCTCCTATGTTCGTTGACTCTCTCTTGTTGGTTCCTCCTGTTTTCTTCCAATCTTGCTCTCGCCATCTCTCTGTTCTCTTCTAAACTTCTCAGCTGCTCGTCTCTGGTTTCTTCTGTATCTCGGGATCCCAGCCACACCTCTCTTTGCAGTTTTGGCTGGAACCAAAACATCATCTCAAATGGTGAGAACTTCAGTGCCGCATGTTGATTCATATTTACCGCTTGTGTTGCTCTTGGAAGCATTGTTATCCAATCTTTATTCCGCATCTCATAAAGACTCTTTCGCATCGCTGCCGTCACCGTCCCTACCGCTCTCTCAATGAGCCCATTCGCTTCTGCCCAGTATGGGGGCGATGTGGATGACTTTATTCCCCACTTTAAAAAATATTCCATCACTGCTGATGATATCAAGCCTGTAGCATTATCTGAGATAATCCATTCTGGAGGTCCTGCTATCTCGACTATTTTAGTTCTTATCATGGCTATCACATGATTCGCTCCCACATCCTGGGTTGCTTCTGTGAATAAGTATCTGGTGGTATGGTCAATCATAATTAGTACATATTTGCACCCTGCTGATTTTTCTGGCATCTGTACGTGATCCAAAGATAGCGCTGTAAGCGGCCTGTTGGGCACCTCTCTTCCACTCATCAGCCCAATTCTCTTGAATGTTCTTCTGTTAAATATCTGGCATATTTTACATTGTGCCACATATCCCGTAATTTCCTCCACCATCTTTGGCCAGAAATACCTTCCGAGTGCTTTAAATATTGTCTGCGTCCGATCGGAGTGCCCCGTCTCGTCGTGGCACATCTCCATAACTGTTCTTTTCAACCTCTTTGGAATCACAATTCTCATATTCTTATCCTTTTTTTCTTTATAACATAGCATTTGATCTCTAATTGCAAATTTATCCCTTAACTCTTTTTCTTCTGTGCTCGGATCTTCTTTAGCACAGCACTCCATGATTTTCTTACATTCTTTGTCTTGTCTCTGTGCTGCCCCAATACGAGAATCCTCTGCCAGCACGATCATTGTCATCACCTTTGTCTCCATCTGCTCTTCCTCTGCCACCCGTGATAGTGAATCCGCGCATACGTTAGTTGAACCCGCTCTATGCTTTATTACATAATCATACTGGTCTAAATCCAAAATCCATCTAGCAAACTTTCGATTAAGTTTTTTTGTATTGAGCAGGCAGGCTGTCGTCCAGTTATCCGTCTCTATTACAAATTGTCCTCCTCCATACAGGTAAACTCTAAATTTTTCGGTCACCGCCCAGTGGACAGCAAGGCTCTCCAATTCATTAATGTGCACATTCCTCTCCGCCTTGGTCAATGCTCTGCTGGCAAACTGTATGGTCACCTCCCTACCTTCTTGCCTCTGTAGCAGCACTGCCCCTAGTCCACTCTGAGATGCGTCAATCCACACTTCTGTTGGGCATTCTTGTTTAAAATGTCCTAATATTGGTGGAGTCTTCAGTTTCTCTCTGATTACTCGTGTTGCTTCTTCTGCTTCCTCTGTCCACTTAAATGGCACTACGTTAATTACATTTTGGATTGGACGTGCTATCTTTGCAAAACCCTTAATGAACCTTCTATAGTGGGATGCGAATGCCACAAATGACTTGGCCGCTTTCTTGTCCTTAAATCTCGTGTATCTCTCCACCGCTGCCACTCTGCGTGGATCGGGCAGCTTTCCTTGTACTGAAATTATATAGCCCAAAAAGGCAACCTCTTTCTTGATCAATTGGCATTTTGATAGGGCTATCCTCAGCCCTGCTACATTTAATCTTTTTATCGCTTTCTCCAATCTATCCAACAACTCATCCACCGTTCGCGCTGACTGTCCGATGTCATCCATATATGTCACTGTTCCTTTCAGATCTTCGAATGTAGCATTCATGACCCTCTGCAACGTGGCTGGGGCTGTTGCCAGACCGAATGGCATCCTGCAAAATTCATATAAACCTTCTTGCGTAATAAAAGCTGTCTTATGTTGATCTTCTCTTTTTACCGATATAGTCATGAATGCTGTCTTGACGTCCATTACATTGAACCACTGCCCCCCTTCTCTTACCAGACCATCCACCACATCATTTATGTGTTGGGCTGGGTACTCATCTCTTACTAATTTCTTATTTAATGCCGTATAGTCGATCGCTAACCTGTGTGGTGTTGAAGGGTGTAGTGGCTGTTCCACCACTACCACAGGTGCTGCATATTCTGATCTTGAATTCTGAATTATCTTCAATCTTTTCCATTCTGCTATCTGTTTTGTAATAAACTCTCTGGTCATCGGTGGATGTCGATATGGTCTTTGCGCTACTGGCACATCGTCTTTCAGGTATATAGCATGTTCTACCTTTGGGCAATGCCCCAACTCGTTGTTTGGCATAGAAAAGGCTCCTTGATAATTCAGCACTATATCTCTAAATCTCTTCTTCTGTACTTGCGTTAACTGATTTTCCATTCTCTCTTCCTGTTGATATATCTCTTCCAGTAGAAACTCCTGTGTGGTCTGCTTCTTCTCAGCAATCACACATCCCATAAATGCTCTTCCTCCTTCCTCTTCGGTCACTTCTCCCCATTTTGCGGGATTCATTGTTGATTTTGTAATTTCTACTTCTCCATTAGGTTCTACGCTTATTTTAATCTTCAGCGCTTGCCTCCAATCCGCCCCCAAAAGCACCGGAATTGGCGATTTCAACACCACCGCCACTCCCCCTAAAATTACCTAAAATGTACCCACTTTTATTCTTAAGTCCACCTGACCAATTGGGTGGCATTCTTCTCCTATGAGTTGTAACGGTCTTCCTTTATACGATTGTTTTGTAATTGATGTCGGTACTTGACTAGCGTCCACTATCGATTTTTGACACCCACTGTCAATCATGGCTTCCACTTGTCTATTGTCGAATACTGTACTCATCACCACCAGTAAGCCACTAAAAATTCGTGTTGGCTGGAGCACACATAATGCAGGCATCAAATTTCCTCTCTCCTCCTGTCTTATCATTCCCTCTCTATCTGGGCATTGCCTTGACGTATGTCCCGTCTTTCTGCAGATTGGGCATCCAATCGTACAGTCCCAAGCTCCGTGTGACTGGCTCCCACATCTACCGCATGCTATTGTGAGATTATTCCTTCCTGCACTCCCTCCATTTCTCAAGATCTGCCCTCGCTCTCCCACCTCCCCCTCACGTCTTATATAGCTTGGCATTGGCTGCCCTTGTCCTCTCCCTTTCTGATTTTCCTTCTGTTCTGCTCCCCCCTCCATCATTGCTTTCACCGCCGGATCCCTATCCACCTCCGCCAAAAAACCAAACAACTCATCAATCTCCCGAAAGTGCCTCCCTCTCATCACCATCCTAATCTGGAAATCTCTAATCCCCGCAATAATATAACCCACTATGTCCGGCAACTTCATCGCATCCCCCAACGGTGGTCTCCTGATTAATTCCAACTTATGGTTTGCATAGGCCGAAATCGATTCGCCTGTACGCTGTACTCTTGTCATCACCTCCTCGTTTCATCCTTGCACCGTAGGCACCTGTTCAAACCTCTTCCGAAATTCCTCCAACCATACTTCCCACTTCTCAATTATATTCCCTGTATGTTGCTGCCAGCTCTTTGCAGTAGCTGTAAGATGATTTTCCACTATTGACAACTTTGTACTATCTGTCCATTGGCTACGTCTTGCTATTCCCTGTATGTTGCTGCCAGCTCTTTGCAGTAGCTGTAAGATGATTTTCCACTATTGACAACTTTGTACTATCTGTCCATTGGCTACGTCGCGCTACACTATCTAATGATGCCAAAAATTGCCTCGGCGATGAATTTACCCCTCCATCAAAATTTTTTATCGTATGCGACAGATCTGCCACTGTATGCACCACAATCTGCCTAGGCTCTCTCTCTTCTTGCTTTGGTTCTCGAATCTCCACTAATCCCATCGAAATCATTGTCTGATTATGTTTTATCAGCATTTGAATACACTGGTCTTTATCCAACCCTGCTATATCTATTTGCCTCTCGTTCAACTCTGCCCTAATTGCTTCCACCCTAAACATTTCGAATATGCTAGCCTCCACTCCCACCTTCCACAATTTCTTCATATATTCCGCCATACCTATATTTGCTTCCTCACTCGACAATGGTGATACTTCCGATGCTTTCCTCGTTGTTACTCCGCACTTGTACTTGTTTTGTCTTTGTTTGTTAAGATTCACTCCGTTTCACGCTTTTCTAACACTTGCCCTTTTGTTTTCCTACTCTCTCCTCCGTGTGACCTTGGGTAAAGGCAAATTTTCGATATCATTCGAAAACTCATTCACTAAGTTCGATTGCCGACTGCGCCATGTAAGTGTTGTAATGAATGGATCGCACACGAGACCATGAAGATAAAATAGTTATATTATCGTAAGATAAAAGTAAAATTACATTCTATCTAAATAAAAGTGAATATATAAAACGGATCATAGAAATATGCGACTGCTTGTTGCGAGGCGTGAGTGAATCTGCTCGTTTCACGTACTTCCGGTTATCTTGTTATTCACAAGGGACATTCTGGTAATACATACAACGGGGGTCATTCATAATGTTCTCCGTTTCGCCTGGATCCGCCCTTACAGCTACCGTTATCACTTTTTGATCCTCCAGAGAATAGCGTTCTATAAACCTGGTAAGGTGGTCTACCATCACCAAAATATATTTATTTTTTCCTACCTGGCTCACTGGTAACGGACCTAAAATGTCCATACTGACCCGTTCAAATGGTTTTTCTATTGGATCCAGTGGATATAAGGAAGCTTTCAGACCTCCCATTTTCTTATTTCGTGCACATGACGGGCAGGATTGGCAATATTTCATTACATCTTTTCGAATGGTTTCCCAGAAAACAGCCTGTTTCATCTTCAACCATGTTTGCTTAAATCTGGCATGGCTGGCATAGGAAGCATCATGATAGCTCCTTAACCCATTAACCGGCAAGCCCGAAAGCATCTCGGGCATGAAAAGCTATGCTCAACCACGCATCCCGAAAGTGTTTCGTTTTACACTTTTCAAAAAATTGCGGTAAAAATCTACCAAGCGCAAAGAAATGTAAAGCACATGATTGGATAGAGCAAAAAATGTAGACATTGTTAGCCGCAAGCACTTGCCTTGCAGGTGGTGCCATCTAGTGTCAGCATCTGGCCAAAAATGCGGGATCCAGCACCTGCTGGATCACGTAAATAGTGTTGGATAGTGCTGGATACTGATGGATAATAAGTGCTGAATATAACATGTCTCATTCAGCAGTGATTTTGGTCCGCCAAAATTAGGAAAAGTGCTACAAAAGTGTGTGTTTGTGGGTGCGCATCCCAAGGCCTTGGCATGGCCTCTCCCAGCTCTTGACCATCCAGCATTCAGGATTTTTGTTTACAGGGGGTTCCGTGGCCCAGCACCAGCACAACAAATAATTATAGTGCTGGGCTGGTCCCCCTGGGTATGGTGAAAGAGTTTGTTTGTGTCGTGTGTCAAGCTGCTGTGCGTCTGAAAGGAACAGGAATGCAGGTAGGCTGCAACCAGTGCTGGTCACAGCTCCAGGCTCAATCCGGCTTTGCTGGAGCCGTGACTTTGGTGTGTGGTGCTGGAAGAAGGGGGTCTCCACCAAGGAGTTGCTGGACAAGCTTCTGGATGACCCCCTCCTTCCAGCACCACTTGCTGGAGTCATGATTCTTGCATTTATCCTGCACTGTCGGATTGGTGCTGGAGCTGTGCTGCCAGCAATTTTATTTTCTGATCACCTCTGGATTTATTTTACAGCCATAATTGCCACCTTTCTAAATCACTAACTGTCATGTGTCCAAGCCTTCCGGTTCACAATCCTTCCGGTTCCGGTTAATTCAAAGTGAAATGGCCGTTGGGATGTGGGCCTGGGGAAATCAATTGGCCAGTTTCTTTTTTTTTATTTTTTAATTCACTGAAGTGACGGATCACAACAGGAAGATTCTGTACCCCTCTCAGAGCTTAGGCCCTATGTGAGAGGCACATTTTCACCAGTACCCTGAGCCAAAGCCCGAGCCGGGAATCGAACCCGGGACCGCCAACCGCAGTCCGTCATAAACCAACTGCGCCACGACGGGTCGTACATTAAAGTTAAAGGGTTAAAAGATACGATTGGAACTCTTTCGGAATGACTAACAACTCAAAGAACTCCTGTCGAAGAGGTTCCTCAGCCTCTAAAAAGTATATTCCCCAATGTAATATTCTGGTGAGGGTTATTCCCTTGTTCCAGCAACCCAATGATTATTTTCTGCAGTTTAATATCACGCCGTTGCGCCTCTTTTATGTAATACCGATTTGGTATTACTTTGGCCTCTGTAGCCGGCGTTGGTCTCTTCTGGGCCCGAATCATTGCCACCATTCTACTTAATGCATCAATGTGTGTTGGTAATTTACCTGCTTGGTGGACAATTTCAAAATTATAACCTTGAAAGTGCTGGATCGAGAGTGGCTGCTATCAAATTTGATGGCAGCAGCTATCGATCCGGGGATTACATCGCTGCCTCTTGAGTGCGCTCCTTGTGGCCAGTGGCCAAAGTTTTGGTCACTGGGGAGCCACCGTCACCCAAACCGACATCGGCAATTACGTGCCGGCGATTGTGGTCACTCCTACCTCAGCAACCAGCGCGCTAGCCAGCTCATGGTCTACCCTGCAAAATAAAATCGAACCAATGTAAAAGCAAAAATAATTCGCCGTTGGGCGCATCAGTTTTCTCGGCTATGTTTCTGTGTTTTCACGTAATAACCAAGTCGGGTCTTGCTCTGGAATTGCCAACGCCACACCAATAATGTGGAAAGCTACAACACCAGCCTAGCAGAGAAGTGGAGGATTTTTCTGGTCTGTGTGACGGACCGCGATTACAGTGACAACCAAAAAGTGAGTTACACCATGCGCAAGGACCAGTAGTGTTCCCAGACGTTTGGGCCAGAATCTATCGACGCACCTGCTTCTGATTGGGATTGAGCTCCACCGTGCACACTGCACCAGTGTGAATGACCAGGAGATTAAACTCAATGAACGATAAGTAAATCAAAGAACAAAAATTGAACTCGAGAATGGGGATAAGAATGTCTGATTGATCTACTGTTTAGTATTGTTAAATTCACAATAATCTATTCTCACATCAGATATAGTAAAAAGTCAGGTTCTAATTTATTTGTGACTGTGTTACTTATTGATTAGTTATTCCAAGGTGGTGCTGAATCAAGGTGATGATTCAAAATGTGAAATGTAAACAAATAGGAAGTGAGTGGATTTCAGTCCCGCTTACAACCTTGCAACTGAAGGTTCCACCTTGCCAAATGTGAATTTTGATCCTTTACATTCTTCAGCCATTTTAGGGAGGCGTGATCGGTGACCACTTGGAACTGGTGTCCATGTAAATAACAGTTAAACAATTTTACCGCCCAAATTACTGCCAAACATTCTCTCTCTGTGGATGCATAATTCCTTTGCACAGCATCTAGTGTTTTACTAGCATATCCTATTGGATGCTCCCCATCCGAGAATATTTGTGACAGAATTGTTCCCATGGATATCGCAGCAATGGTTCACCAAAAAGACTATCCCTCGGTGTTTTGAATGCTTTCTGTTGTGGTTTTCCCCAGTCGAATTGCACTCCTTTGTGCGAGAGTGCTGTCATTGGCTTTGCAATTTCTGAGAAGTTTGGGATGAACCACCTATAGTATCCCACTAAACCCAAATATCTTGTAACTTCTTTGGCACCTAAAAAGCTTGTGCTGCGGCTATCTTGGCAGGATTCGGCCTGACTCCCTCAGCCAAAATGATATGTCCCAAATACTTTACTTCTGTTTTAAAAAGTGGCACTTCTCGAGTTTCATTTTCAGATTATTGGTTCACAATTTCCTCAAGATTTTATCCAGATGACTTAGCAACTCTTTTTGAGTTTTTCCAAAAGTTTAGACATCATTGATGTAAACAAACCAGATATCATTATTTAGTCCCCCCAACACATATTCCATTGTCCTCTGGAATGTTGCCAGAGCATTATTTAGCCCGAACGGCATCCAGTTGAATTCATTTTGTCCTTTTCCTGGTACTGTACCTCAATCTCTATTTGCCAATATCCTGCCGCTAAATTGAGAGCGGCAAAGTATGTGACACCTCCCAACTTGTCCAATGTATCTTGAATATTTGGGATTGGAAATGGGTCCATCGCGGTGACCTCATTAACCCTTTAACTGGCAGTAACGGGATGATCCCGTTCCAGCAAAAATGCATCCTCACCGGCGGTAACGGGATGATCCCGTTCCAGCAAAAATGCATCCTCACCGGCGGTAACGGGATGATCCCGTTCCAGCAAAAATGCATCCTCACCGGCGGTAACGGGATCATCCCGTTCCTGATATTTGCCGAATTTTCCCGCCTCTCCCATAAATCCCCTAGTCATAAGTCCGACACCACTGGAATCACGCTTTCGTGGCCTTTCCAATGGTGTTGGACCCATGACTATGTGGTCACTGTGTCGCCATCGGCAACACAGTGAGACGTGGGAAGCAAAATCAGAGCATGTGTGGGGAAAAAAATAGGCAAAGAATGGCCGCTCGCATGACTAGGGTACCGTATGCGAACTTCCGGTTCGTAAGTTATGATTTTTTAAACCAAAATCATCACTTTTTTAAATTAATTTGCCGGTACCATGTCACTTGGCAGATTTTTAATTCGCCAGTTAAAGGGTTAAGCTTTTTATAATCATAACAAAATCATAACAAACCATTCAGTTTCTTTACCAACACCACTGGTGCTGACCACGGGGATGCTGACGGCTCAATCACTCCTTCTTGATCCATGTGATTCACCTCTGCCATTATTGCTGGCTGGAGGTGATAGTAATTTCTATATGGCACTTGATATATTGGTCGTGCAGCTCCCATGGGGATTCGATGTCGCACTACTGGACATCTGCCAAGTTCCCCTGGTCCTTGTATGACATCTATGTAATCTTTTAATAACTCAAACGACATCTGACCTTCCTCAAAAGGTTGTTTGTCACACTTTGTTTTTATTAACCTTAATTTTTCGTCTCCTGCATCCGGGCTACTGTATTAGGGGGTACCTCCCATATTGGGATGAGCCTGGCGATTGGTGTCCCCATGGGAATGAAGAACATAACCTGTGAGTTATTAACCCTTTAAGCGGCCAGCCCGCCTTAAGGCGGGCACGCGAATGGCAATTGCACGGTCCAGCCCGCCTTTAGGCGTTTTCACTTTTCAAAAAATCCGTGGCTAAAATCTGCTAAATGCAGAAGGGAACTACGCACACGATTGGATAGAGCGAAAAAAGGAGATTCGAAATCTCCAAACATTTGCAGTGCCGGTGGAGCCATCTAGCGCCAGCATCCGGCAACGTCCGCGGAAGTGGCGATTTTTGCAGACGTTTTTCTGT
>JAQGBY010005603.1:0-14416 GCA_034698785.1 Mycogona germanica | reverse complement strand
AATCGAGAGCCCGCGCCGGGAATCGAACCCGGGACCGCCGAACCACAGTCCGTCGCTAAACCAACTGCGCCACGACGAGTCGTACTCGCATGATATATCGCACGATTATTTAACGATTACCAGTCACTTGATTATGTGCTATTATAGTCGGACTAGGTGGTTCATGTGTCATGGTCTGTTTGTGTTTTCCTCGAAAAATAGTTTCATTAGTGAAATAAATTTGACGACACACACACGAGCTCGCCGCCAATATTCAACCCACGTTGGTATTAGTGACCATTACTTAGATTAAAAGCGACCAGGGCCTTGTCACAAGCACAAATATACTAATACCTGATTCCAAATGTAATGGATACCTTGGTTAAAACACATTTAGGTTATGCAATAGGTATTAAGTAGGTCGTTGAACTCGTAGAGAGATTTTGGTAATGTTCGGCGAACAGGTAAAAAATATTTCCGAGAAAGATGGCGGATTTGCATGCTGCTAAAAGGCTGCGTAGGCAAAGACTATTATTATTCATTGTGTTCCCATTATCTTTTGTGCGAGCGTATTAACTGAGAGAATAAATTGTATTTTCTTAAAAGGAAGCAAGAATCTCCGTGATAAAGGTATGTCTTCTAATCGTTTTTACATATCTTAGAATTTCTTTGTGATAATATTAATAATGCACACAAAACAAATATTTGAAAAAATATTAAAGTTAACATTTTGAATTTTGCGGACATTACGATTATGCGGAAAAGCATACGGTAGAAATTATACAATATTATGGTATGATTTATCGAATTTTGAAAAACTATAATTTCTTTTAGCAACGCTGCCAATCTTTGGGAGTGGCACCGCTGTTGTGGATGAGAAAATTGTCGATGATCTTAAGACAAAGACAAAACGTCAAGTTGTCTCAATCCAAACCGGAAAAGGTTCATTCTTGTCGTGTTGCCTTTTGAAATTAAACCATTCAACTTGTATACGCATAAAAGATGTCGATCGCTAAGAATAGCGAGTGCAGTTGTAAAGTTCGAGATTAAAAATATAAAAAAGATTAACAAATCTTTTGGAGAATCGCTAGACTAGCTAGATGAAATGAATGAGATCGCGACTGCCAAATGATAAATAACACGTTTATTTATGGATGTTGAGAAACGTGTTTAATAAACATGTAAAAAATATACATGTAAAAAAATACCTCCTTAACAAATATCTCAGTGCACTCGATCGATTGCCAATCATCAGAACAACGTCTCACGGGCAACTTAATTTGCTATGAAATGTGATGTAAATGCAATATTTTATTTACCAATTTGAAAAAAGAAAGTCAATGTTAAGGGAAATGAGTTTCAGAGTGTCACTTTATAACCACCTGCGCATATACCTGCATATACTTCAGTGCGGCCCGCCATGTCACCAGAGGTTGGTCAACCTCAGGCGATGTGCTGATTATTTTGCCCGTTGTAATTGAGTGGGCGTCGGCTCGTGTGTGTACCGACTTTGAAAGAGAACATGGCCGTCCGTTTGCCCGCCTTCTAGTCCGCTTCATTTGTCACTGTTGGGCCGAGAAATGGGTAATTAACTGTTAATGCCGTTGCCTTGTAAATTGAGCCTCGCGGTCGCGCCACCGGCTCGCTAAGTGAAAAAAATGGAAGCTATCCATCATGGATCAAGTCGTCGGCGTTGTGGTACTTGGTGGAGAACCAGTCTGGTATGCAAGCTCGCCTTTCGCCCTATTACCACCCCCGACAATCCCTAACACCTCGGTCCCCCCTCACCCCTCCTCATTCCCACTCCCCGTGGCGAACGCTAAGGGGGCACGTGGATTACGTGCGGCGAGGATTTAAGGGTTTGCGAAACGGACGTCTGTCGCCACCGATGCGGCCGTCAAGACTTTTTAGCTCAAGAAACGCAGCCAATTTTGGAGAAACGTGCGCGTTCGAAACCAACAGAATCTTTTTAAATATTAAAAAGTAATGGTATCGGCTCCGTCCGGCATTTGAACCCGGTCCCTCTCGTACCCTAAACGAGAGTCATACCACTGGACCAACGGAACTGTTGAACGGGAACGTCAAATGTCGTCATTTCACGTAAAAATACGACATATTTTTAACAATTAAGACAATTGGTTGAGGAGACTGTTGTACATGGTCTCTACAGAAGAATAATGCTTTGCATAATAATCGAGAGTTAATGAGCTCATCAGAATAAAATGAAACGTACTGAGATGCACATAAAGTTAATAGGAGCCGGGTGATAAAATCATATAAGGTATATTTTATTTTTTACGACTTTTTACAACTTTTTTTACAGTTTGAATTTATCAGTTTTATCAGTTTGAATAGTCTCATGCAAACTTGTTCATCTTCGTCGTCCCGGTTCAAGGATTGTGATTGCGTCGGCGATGTGCATCTCTTACACTTCATTTTATTCTGCTTGTGCTCATAAACTCTCGATTAAAATAATATAGGATATTTAAATTTAAAACAGTTTAAGATTATTATTACTTCTTGGTAGTTTTATTACTTTTTGGTAGTTGGTGTTTACCGACAGTGCAATCAAGTGTGTAAGCCCCATTTTTACACACACATAGAGTACGTCGTATCAAATCACCAATAGGAGTGCATAATTTCCTGCTGTGATACAGAGTATTTATTCACTACGGAATATTGCGTAGTTCTATTCACTACAGATAAGAAAGAAATATTTCACGTTTTGTTCCAAATATTTGTCGTTAACGGGATGAGTGAAATTGCGATTCAATAGTAAATATTGTTTTATTTTTGCCATTGGTTGCTCACACAGTTTTTTTTTAAATGAATTGCTTCGAGAAAGCACCCTGTAACATCCATGTATGTGATTGTAATATTTGGTTGAAAAATCTATGTAGTGATCAAATTTGGAGTCGACCAAGACCGAGTGTGCGGACTCGCACAACTGTCTGACGAGAAAGGAGTGAAGTATGTCCAACTGACCGAAAGCCTTTCGCGAGGTTGAGTTAGGTAGGTGGTGGGGGGGGGACGGTGACGAGGGGAACAAGTGGGTGAGAGGGTGGTGGTGGTCACCACGACGAATGGAAAACGCGAGTGGCCGCGAAAAACCTGACGGACATTTGACCATTCCACTCATGTCCTCGCCTTCTCTTATTTGGATTCGACGCGAGCTACAACGCGGCCGGCATAACTATGAGATGGGCAGTCGCCCGGGAGACCAGCAGGATAGAAGGAAGTCAGAAACAAGGGGAGGGGTATGAAGGGTGAAGATGGTTAAGGTTACCCTCCCCTTCACTCGCCTTTGGAGGGATTTCAAATTCGTTCCCATGTACTGTTACAATTTGGGATTGTCCGATCATAGGAACGATATCGGCCGATCCTCTTCAACCGACACCGCTGAATTGATTTTTTTAAACGATAACCTATCAACATCGACGTTTCAAACATTATTTAAGTCGATAATATTGTTGGTAAATCGACATTATCGTTCAAATTAAATTCGATGTCATTCGAATCATTCGATGGCATGCATTTTCCTGTCGTGGAATCAATTTATGACATCAGGGAAAATATGACAAAGAGATAGAAAGTAGCTTAGATTAAATTTCGATCAATTCGAGTTAATTTTATTTCCATTTATTTATTCATCGGTAATTGTTCAATCAGATAAAGTTTTATTATAGAATGATGTGGAGTTAAGTCAATGTATTCTCAAAATTTTAAGATTTCAATCAAGACGCGACCATAAACCTTCTTCACCTTCTTCAAATTTTACGGAAGCAACCAACCAGTGTCCACTGCTGTAATACTGTGACTAAACATTTCACGAATCTGAAACAGCTTTTATGAAAATCTGCCCTCGAGAAACATTTAAATCCTCAGTTTGCTTTTTATTTTTTAAATTATCGTAAACACCAGGTGGCGCGCTAATCTTCAGTAGCATAGTTGCTCGTTGCCATCCCGATGAAGTAGTGATTGACTATGGATTATTTATTTCTTCTGTAAATTGCGGATGTACTTGTAACACATAAAAAAGTATTGAATTTCAAACAATTCCGGGGATTTCTTTGAAAAAATTTTGCGGATTATTTTTTTAAGTATTTGACAAGACTCGGTGAGTTCTTTCTGGACTCTTTATTTCTTAGTGTGCTTCTTGTAGCCTCGTCTAGCTTTGTCCAAGAACAATATACACAGTACACATTGCAGGTTAGCTGACCCAAAATTTTGTCTAGACTTCCCCCCCCCCACACACACATTTACATTACATAAGGCCTTAATATTTTGGAAACATTTCGTTGATTCGCTTCGATTTGTTTGACATCCACACGTCGGCTGAGTATCAGATCTGCAAATTAAAAAAAGTGATACCCACCCTGGTCAGATCAGATTATGTATTCGAATCCCAGTTCTAGTGGAAATTAATTACATGCAAATAAATGAACGATTTCGTGGTGCTCATATTACTCAGTAGCTGAGCGACCATTTAACAGTTTAAGTGATAGGTGGTGCGATAAGCTTTTTATTCTGATTAATTCAGATGGAGGCCGAAGAATCCAACCCATTTGTGAGTGCTACATTTTAGCGAGCGACAGGTTAGTAGTGCTAAGTTGATGGGCTTTTGAGGGGAGTCGGGGTGTCAGTGTGCTGAATGTGAAGGTGACCGCGGATGACGGCGGTGGTTCAACGTAGCTAGGGAAGAGAGTGGACGTTGGAGAAGAGAGAAATTATGGAGCGCATCTACGTGGCTGTGGACATAATTGAGGGGCGACAGCCCCCGCCTATTTATGAGGCGACTTCGGCGGTGATCGGCAGTTGACAGGTCCACCGAGAGAGAGATGGGTTCGCGAATCTCGATCATACTGTCGATTTCGGGTCTGGCCACTGGTCACACTCACTGCCATCCTCACAAATCTGACAAATGAGGTGCGACACTCGCCGACACCTCAGCTACACGTCAGGCGTACTGTCAATGGAGGAGACTTGATTTAAGTCGTGACTAATCCTGTGACTGTGCGTCTTTCATTTTAGATCAATCTTAAAGTGATGTCACCAACAAAGATAACAATTACTCTGTAATGCACATATCCGGGGTGGATCTCGTGTGACGTAATGGTTAGCGAGTCGAGCTGTTATTCCCGTGATCGCGGGTTCGATTCCCGACCGAGACCCTCGGAATTTATCGGGCGAGAAACGATTTCATGGGGTTAAAGACAAATTTAATAAAGAAAGATTTTTGTTAAAGATCCCTACCTTGGTAGCTTATACTAAGCCTGGGCTAGGCAAAATTACCGGGTCGCCTCCAGATGGGGTTTTAAGGCGAACACACTTCTTTAACAAATAGCTCAAGTAATGAACCAGTTTAAAATCCAAGAGATTTATTTGAATATTGAATTTTATTAATAGTACTGAAAAATGTGTGTCTCTTATGTGTGTTTACATGTCATGAATTTATTCGTACATGTATTCGAACGTATTTACGGAGCTCTGTATTGCATAGTGAGTTCGAGTTCGAGTTAATAAACTAAAATTACCATATCGCATGTCAGGTCTAAATTATAATAAATTCGCAGTCCAGTATTTTTTCATGCACTCTGTATTGTACTGTACATGTTGTATTTGTGCCTGTACGAGTCTTTGGGTATCTTTCGAATGTCAATTGACTAGATGGATACTCCAAATATGCCTTCCTTTCTACCCCACGTATGCTAGCAATGTCGTTGCTCAGCTTGTAGTTTTTGATTAGGTTAGCTTCTTTTGCAATTCTGTTTTACCCCCACATCTACATTGAGTAGTAGGCGTAGCGCCGGTATATTGTAGCCTGGGCCTGGTATTGTTCCCTTCGCCACCATTATCCGCCATTTTGTTTGTGAAAATTGCAGACCGACACCTGGAACTTCCTTTAAAGATTTGCCATTCCCTAAAGGATCACGATTTATGGGTCTGTAGTGGCTACATAAAAGCCCCTCTCAAACGAGGATTTATTCGAGGTCGAAGCGTTTTCCGGGAATTTCTTTTTTATACATGCGTGCTCCGCTACACTCAGATCTACTGCATCCTCCGATGACCCCCACCTGCTTCACAAAATACGTCTTTTCGGCACATTAAAAAAATTGGATATTTGTCATTTTCGATGGATTTTGCTTTAAATCACAGAATTGTGTCACTGGCTTTTTGAGAGAGCTTCTGAAATGGTGATGTAATCAAATTGATATTTTTAAACTATGATAGAGTGAGAGATAATTATTATCTTTGGAGCATATATAGTGTCATCGATGGGTTTGGGTTGACGGTAACAATTTAACATTTAAGTTTGTCGTTTATGATATTGAAGAATTTTGTGCTTAACCTTTTTATTCGATATTAATTTGGACACATTTTACTGATACTATGCATACTACGCATGTCTCAATTAAGTCTATCTATCATTTGAAATATTGGTTTTAGATTTTTTTTCGGTTTTCGTGCAGGCTGGAGGCGAAACGTTATGCCACTCTTTGAAATATGGAATTGAATTTTAATTAAACCATGCGTTGATGGATTTGGTCTGGCTGGTACACGACGAAATATTTTATTAAACGACCACCTTAAATAAATAATTTAGAAAGACGCTAAAACTACTTCAATTATTTTTAATATTTGGATATATTTACATTTTTTTAAAGAAATTCGACGATTTTCAAAATAGCCACTTACAATAAATGTATTTAATGAAAATACGTATACATCTCGAAGTACACTAGCAGTTAATAAATTCATGATTGTCAATTTGTGTTCAACAAAATTGATTAGGCAGGAGAAACGCTTCATGTATAAGAAAATCTTCATTGATAGCGTCGTCGACAACTGTAACGAAACGAACCATGTGATTCTCTGCAACGCGTCATCAGAGGGCACCAATTAAAGCAGTGCCCAGATTTCATAGGATCTCAAGAATATACACATTGATCCATGTGCACCCATATAAACGTACGTGTGTTTATGCAGCCTAAGTATCTCCGCATATTGAACCTTTTTTAAACCTTCTCTTTGATACCCGGATGGATCTTCGTTATACGTTAGGGTGACATCAAGTGTCTCGGGTAAGCATTCGCCTTTCGTCCCAACTGGTTTTCCTATTTCCCCTTTTTTTACTTAAGTTTCTATAACCTCACTTTGTTTTATTTTCTTCCCTTCTCCCCCTAACCTGCTCCATCGATTCAGCTTTCGCTGCCAGTGAAGATTCAATTCGTTCTGCATGCGCTACACCTTATGCCCATAAACAGTAGCAAAAAAAATACGAGAAGTTCGCGAACAAAGATTGTCATTCCCGAAAGTGCATGACTTTTGTTTAACAAATCTGCTTTTTGTTTGTGTGTTGGCAAGAAAGCTATGAAAATATAGGTATAATATTGGTTACTCGTACAACTGCAATGTAAAACGAGAAAAAACAATTCCTACTATTTACACGTATGCATCCTATACGTTGTTCGTCTTGAACACCATAAATTTAAACGATTTAGATGTTTGTTAAACTGGGAAAAAATCGGATTTCAAACATGCCTTGTTTGTAAAATCGGTAATATTACTTAATCTCATGCGTTTAAAAATGATGTTGCAGCCTTACTGCAGCATCCAGCAGTCCTAACCTATTAATGTTGGCTTTGGCAGACGGTCAATTAACATTCAAACATCAAAGAATTGGGACTGCTTGGCAAATGAGTGATTAAAAAGCAGGATGTGCCTTTACAGCAGCCATTGACGTGTTGAACATGTTGAACTTCCTGGAAACTGAAATGGCAACCTGGGAGGAATTATCCTTTATGTATTTGCATGCACACTTTACATGTGTATTGCATAGTGCATACTTAATATCTGATATTACTTCTATGCAGGGTTGTATTTGCCGGGGGGTCGCGGTTGGACCCCCCCCCCTGCTCAATTTTGGACCCGCTCTGGCGTTTTGCCGACCCCCCTGGGGTTGGGGTCACGGCCACATGCGTTGCTGCCAATGATTGAAAATAGTCAATACGAAAACATTCTATGGATTTTAGCCTAGCTTTAAAGGCCAGTTTTAAAATTTTTGCACTACGCTCAATTTCATTTAATTGAATTTATATATTTTTTTATTTGAATATTATTTTGCGGCAGCTTTAAACATAAATCATTAAATTTAAAGCACAGGTTTTTTTAATTGTGCGCCGCGTAGATATTAACTTTTCAATCCGATGTAATTTCTCAATTTTTTCAGAAACTAATACAGCCTAAATTAGCACTCACAATTTTTTTTATTCACTGAATTGTATATCACAACAGGAAATTCAGTACCCCTCTCAGTGCTTAGGCACTATGTGAAAGGCACATTTCCACCTGTACCCCGGGATCGAATAATCGAGAGCCCGCGCCGGGAGCAATTTATTTTACGCGCAATTTCACTTTCATAATTTTGCTATACATTTATAAAAGGTTATGAGCACTTTCGGCACATCAAGTTAATAGTTAATTTAAAAAAGATATCTTTGGATTTAAGGAATAAAAAAATTTACGACATGCTAAACCTTAGATGTTCACACCTGACCTCATACCTTAGATGCATTTTTTTAAAGGTGACTCGTTCAGACAAACGCTCCCTCTATGCTCAAGTGTAATTAAGTAAGTAAAAATTGCAGCTGCGCCATCTATTGAGCAAATATTACAACGGCGTGTAAATGGACATCACTCCATTACGATTACAAATGTTACCCCCAAGCAGCCCCAAGAGAGGGGCCTATGGCGAATCCATAAATGTGTAAATTGTTAAACCCACGATCGCACGACCCAACGATCAGAGATCAACTCCTTAGGAGCCGATCTTCACTTAACATTGAAATCCAGAGATCCATCATTAACAAGTGTTGTGTCGTTATTCCGTTATTGCATTTGAATGTCTGTGGAATCCTGCCCACCGGAAACTTGGGTTTCGTCAGTCGCTTCTTAAGACGGCGGTGCCATTCTCCACGGCACCTGATGAGTGTTTCTGATGAACGATGTTTTCGGTGGGCACCTCCGGGATATCCGGTGTGAATCCGCCGTACATTTTTACTTGCAAACGCCAATATCATGGATATCTGCTTCTATTATTTTCAGATATTTGGCGACGACGTAGTTGCTGACAGATGGCGCCACACGCTATGGCACGATAAGCCTACACTGAACTGATACACCAAAGTGCGCTTGGCGAAACTGGAGCCCGGTCTCTGTTTAATGACGTGGTTACTTATTCCCGTGTAGTTTTGCTCCGTTGTGCGAATTAAGAGCTGTTCTCCAAGTGGGAAAAGTGAAGCAAAAAAAAAACCTTCTCCGTCCGAATAGCTCTGGCGAATGAAATTTCAAGACTATAACAAAAACTTATCTACCTATGCAGAAGAACCTATTTTATTTATGTATTCCTTTATATGGTTGGTACTGGGTAGACCCCACGCTCCCATATACATGTACTTATGGGCGCGCAAACCCCACTAACTTTCGAGCAACCATTTACCTCTGTCTGGCGGTCACCAAACTTCATTTCAGATTATGGCGGTTGCTAAACTTTGATTGCAAATTTCGGGGTTTAGAGAATGCTCCAGTGACTCGAAAAATTGGCCAAAAATATTGTCACAAAAGTCGAAGTCAATTAGAGAACGGGTAAGTCGCGTGAATCAGAGTTAGAAGACTAGAGTGAAAATAAATTTTACTGGTCGCGTGATTCGAAAGAAGATGCGGGCTTTCTCCATTTATTAGCAACGAGGTAACTCCAAAATGTGCCTACTAAATTTCGAACAATATTGAGATTTTGATTCTCATGGAATTGCGACATTTTAAAGACGTTTTATACAGTGTTTCTTTTAGGTCGTTGTACGTTGAGACGACCTCTAAAAGCCTGAAGTTTAATTGTCACACAACGTAGTTGCGGCCATTGAAAGAGAGGAACGAATCAACACGAACCTCTGCAGTTCTCCACATCGATTATCAATGTTTCAGAATCACGGTTAGGTTCGTTTTGTACCAATTTGCGTGACAACGTTGCAACAAGTCGGAGTGGAAAAACACTGTGTCTCGTAGGATGGCGCCATCTAGTGATAAACCTATGAAACTCATCATTTTTGGTAGGTTACCTTATGACACAATGACGTAATTTTCCATACACCGGAAGGTCCTCAATGTAAATATCTTAGTGTACTCAACCCATTTTGCCCTCTTTGATCCAATAAAAATATACTTTAGAAGTTCTGCTCATTGTGAAGTTAGTGCTCAGTCTCAATCATGATCGTATTAATTTTCTTCTACGATAGTGGAGCTTTAATTCGTATTCTAGTTTTTACGACGTGAGGCTAGTTATATTTTTAATAAGAGACATCTCTTTCGGAATAGAAGCAAAAAACATGACCCGTACCTGTACGATATCGGGACGTTAAAGATTCCTTTCCTGGGCAGCCTAGGTTAGGCAAAATTTCCAGGTCGCCTCCCTTGGGGGGAGGGGTGGGGGTTATAAGATGTTAAATCAACGGTGAACCTCCTTAACAAACATTTATAAATTTAACATGAGAAAAGTGACGTCACACCGCGCAGATTACATCGTCTTAAACGTACTCCTTGTTTAATACGTTTTGACACAAGAAAGATAATACAACATTTGTCTAATTAAAAAGGAACGCTGATGCTCACCACTTTGCCAAAATAAACCGTTTAACGAAAGAAATATTCCATTATTTTCTTCAGATTTTGCTGTGACTCTTGAGGATAGATTATTTTTTGACGCTTGCGGTTGAAATTTTTAAATACTCCGTATACATGAATGAGTTATAAATCGGTTAAGTAAGTACACTTGGTTATGTTGCAAAATTTACAAGCAAACGCTGCTTGATTTTTTGGGTAGATTCCTTTTGATGTTACGAAGTCATCATGTTTACTGGAAACCATTTCGATCTATTATATAATATTCCACGGGTTTTAGCCGACCATGTGACGAACGGGGAAACGATTGGCAGAAAACTCGCCGTAACATTTGTCTTTCTGTCTTTTTGTATTCAGCACCCTCTCTCACTCCACCCCCGCCCCGAACTTTTTTTTTTATGGAGCGTCGTATTAAGAAGTTTAGGTGAGCGGACGTCGAAATAACGGTATTCTGTAGAACCCTCCCCGCTGTACCGGTAGTAAAAACCAATGACAAGTAGTTGACGCAGAAACGTCTAAAAGTTTATTATGTATACATGTATATATCTATATATAACAGTGGCGCACGCACGGGCCTTCGAGGCACAGGGAGAAAGAAGGGAAGAAGAAGAAAAAAGTGAAGACCATATTTTTAAATCCCCCTCGACGGCGCAAGGGACGTGGTGCCCGCGTGCATGCATGCATAAAGATGTGAAATATCGCGCAGCGGCGACGTTTTTGCGTAATGGTAAGGGGTTTGGGGGGATGGGACTTTCGGAAATTGGGGTCGAGTGGCGCGTTCCGAAATTGTCATACCTTGTTGAGACCTTGGACCCAAATGGGCGGAACATTGGCGGACTCGTATTTCGATAAGTTGTCCAGTTTTTAAAAAGCAATATTTTTATTATTTAAAAAAATTAGTTTAATTTATTAATAATGAATGACTTCATACAGAATGACAAGCTGTTTATTATATTGACAAGCTGTTTATCTCAATAATCAATCGTAGCACCAGTGAGGTATGAATGAGATGGTGACAATCTCACATCACGTAGCGAACAGAGGAATCGTTTAGACAAACTATCAAAATATTAGGCCTAGCAATTTATTTGCAAAGGGGTGGTTTTCTTTAATGCCCCATTTTCTTTTGTGCAGAGTAGGTAGGTGCAATGCCGGGAAGTTATCAGGGGGAGCTTTGTGAGACATTCCCGTATCTCTATATGGTAGATGCATTAAAGTTAACCCCTGCCGCGTAACGATGTATTTAATCATTTCTCATAATAATCGCCTGTCTGAATAAATTTCTTATATTTTTATCTTTCAGATTTTAATAATTTAATAATCCGTAAAATAATGCAATAACATGTCAATTGGATTTTGGCAATTTTATATTGGAATGGAAGGACACAAGGAAGGACAAAACAGTGCTTTCGGGCAAATTAATTACACTTTTAAAACCAAGTCATATTTTTGTGACAAAAAAATCAGATACCTCCAAATGTATCTATCGAAATTATGTAATCAGGACACACGGCAGACAATAATCACTGTTTACTGGTGACGACACCCTATTCATCAACGAACTTGAGTCAATAATTGAGAAGATTTATCGATTTATAATTTAATTATATATATATATTTATGATTTAACATTTATTACTTAATGAAAAGATGATGTGAGACAGAATTTATTTCAAATAAAATTATAGATAAATGCTGTTTTAATCGAAAATTTGAAACCTGGATGAAAATAATTGTTTAATATGTATTCCGAACGGAGCGTGGATTACGCAAATGTACACACAACAAATAAATGTCTTGTCTTTATTAAAAGACATAAATATTTATTCGAGGCAGGTAGTCATAAATATTTATTCGAGCAATTTTGAAAAATCAGATTACATTTTGAATTTATGTACAAAATATTGCATGCCTTACTGAATTATAATTTTTCTTGTAAGCCCTTATGCTAAAACGCCACTGATAACCTAATTTAACTACAAGATAAGTTCAATAATATCAGCATTATAATTATCAATTGTGCATTGTACCATTAGTATTTTTTCGCTAAAAGACTCTCTCAGGTATTTACTTGAGAGAAAGTCTCTAAAACTAAATTGAATTTTTACATAGAAATTTTCTTTAAAGTAAATTTTGATTAAACAATGATTCAGCTCAAGCCCACTTCACTCCGAATCGTCGTCGTCCTCGTCGTCGTTTTCGGGGACGACCATTATGACGGCAATGGTGCGAACACGGTGGTTGCCGTCCTGTTGTCCCGGCTGCTGACCGTCACCCATGACGGCCGGAGGACGACGCTGCGCCTGTGTCTGGTTGACCGGAAGCCCACCAACGCCACCACCGCCGCCGGCGAGACCACGAGCGGCTCCCTCGGCACCGCCTGGCCCGGCCTAAAATAATATCACTGTTAAAAAAAGTGTCTTTGTTTAAGACGTCTTTTTTTGCGTTGAAACGTTGTTGCGTATTGCTATTAGAGGAAGCCCGGAAGCCGTACCCAAATATTAATTCACCAACTAAAACTAAAATATTATTAAAATTAAATTCGCCATCCGTCACAGACGCGGTAAAAACGTTTGTAGACAGACGTTTGTAAAAAAAAACACTTCATGAACACCTCAGCAATGATCTTAAAAAATAAAATCAACACATTTTTTTTTTGCTTTTGAATGGGTTGCACCGATTGAATTTAAAATTATTATAACGTGAATGAGGTATATGTTGAGCACCTTTCGAAGTGGTGGCTCTTTATTTTCTGTGTTTGCTTTAAGCATAAAGAGAGACGTCACCACATCGAATAAAGTTGTATCGCTATTTAATTCATCCGTTCGTTGTTTAAAATTGTCATTTACTGAGTTTAAAATGTTATTATAAGTTTTATATGGTCTCTCAATGTACCTGAGGGTTGTTTGGTGGATCTGGGGCCGGATGGCCATCGTCTGAATTTTGACGAAGAGTTGCGCGAACCGCAGGTGCTGTTACAGGTTGATTCGGACCAGATTGAGTTGGGATCGGGGTCTGCTGACTCGGCATCCCGAATATGCGAAGTTGTTGGTCAGCACCCGGCCTTTGGGTTGGTGTGCCGGTCGCAGCTATGGCGAGTTGACTCGGGCCAGGTGGAACCGGGCTCGGGTTCGGCATTCGGGCAATGTGAAGCTGCTGGTCAGCACCCGGTCTTTGGGTTGGTGAGCCGGTCGCAGCTGTGGCGAGTTGACTCGGGCCAGGTGGAACCGAGCTCGGGTTCGGCATTCGGAAAATGGGAAGCTGCTGGCGATTAACATGCAGATTGCGACTAGAAGTTGGAGTCACGACACTCGGCGTGGGGCGTCTTAAAATCGGGGCCCACAGCGGAAAAATCGGTTCGCCATTCGCAGTTGTTGGATACTGAAGCGGGGCAGCCGTGGCGGCCGGTTGGACGCCAGACTCTAAAGCACCCCGATGATGGGCCAGTCGAGCAACTTCATTTAATCGTGTGTGGGGGCCGGTTGGTCTGTATATGGGTGGCGTGCTTGCACCGCTGCGTCTGGTGACAATTGGTCGCTTCCGATTCATCTGTCATTTCAATAGGATACCAGAAATGGAAAATCGAAGACGATGTCTGAATCATTCCGAGAATTGCAATTTTTATGTGTACAGTATATTGCAGAGTTTTAACATTTTTTTTTTAATATGCCTATGTACCACCAGTACGACTCGATCGTCGTAGCCCAGTTGGTTTAGCGACTGATTGTGGCTCGGCGGTCCCGGGTTCGATTCCCGGCGCGGG
>JAQGBY010005602.1:0-14417 GCA_034698785.1 Mycogona germanica | reverse complement strand
TCAAATTTATTTATACTGCACATGTAAATGCTCGTATATGCAAATAAAGTATTTGTGTGGGTCTACTTGAAACTTAGTTATTACCTGGTTAACTTGGAAGTAATTTGAAACTTTCGAAAGCTTGTAATAAATTGCTGATGTGTGAATAAAATTTATCCATGGAAAGCGGGTTTATTATCATAGAATAAGAATTCGGTGGTTCTTGGTTAATAAATCCATTGGTGCAGAGAGCACTTGTTAGCTACGGGTTCGTCTATTAAATTTTGGAATGTCTTCGGTCGTCCGGTTGCGTTGATTTTTATGACCTCGTAAAGCCGGTCATGGTTCTACGGCCTAGTTTATAGTCAATAAGAAACCCAGGGAAAAACCATGAGAAAAAATGTGCGTCTAAGGTTTTTGTTTTCGGTAGCCTCTTGAGTTCCCCTCGTCCTAATTCTACATTTTTTCATAAACATTTAATAAATCCACTCAAAGATCAGGAAACAAACAGATGAACCAGAAATTCTCTTTACTCATAATCTGAATATTTTGGTTGTTGATTTTTGGAAGTCCGGCAATTGTTGCACTCTCATGGCCACAAAGAGGTCGTATACGCTTTTGTACACTGTGACTCAGGAGGACTGCAGGTACACTGCTGGCTAAAGGTTGGCCTATGCTGGCTTTATATGGTCTAAATTCATATAACTTCCAGTTGAACAATTATTTAGTCATGATCGATAACATTAAAATTAAATTTATGGTATCACTTAAAACGTGATCGAAAGCTCTTTACCGATACCGGAATCTTAAGTGGCTAATAATTTGTCTACCAGCCTGGGATAAATTCAGTTCTCTGTTTTGGAGGCTGGGTTTATTTGTATGATTAAACGCCCGAAAGCTATTTATTTCATATCTCCATTCTGCGTAATCCTATATTATAAAACTAAGAAACTGAGTTTGGTGTCCAGAGATTTTCTGCCAAACGGCTCAATGACATCGCATAAAAATGGAACATACACTTACTAAAATCCATCATAATTCGCTAGCGATCACTTTTCAGATCTCTATTTTCAATATAACATAAGGGAGATTGTCCAAAATTTGGTAACGCTTTTTTTAGCATTACCAAATTTTGAATAATCTTCCTTTCGCTTCAAACTTAAATAATGGTGTCTCTACATCCGAAGCATGACGTCGTCGATTTCACGAGACAACCAAGCACACCAGATAACAGTTCCAACCAAACACACAACATGCACTATACACGTACTATTACCGGAATAATATTTTCAATATAAAAATAAAATAAAATAACAATATTAAAAAACATAAAATAATCAAATAGATATTTTAAAGATGATTCTTTTTCAATTTAACATCGCTGCCCTTACGAGCAATTTCTCATGCATATTTAACACGACTTTGCGAAAATTAGTGGTTGGGTTGGGTGCGTTAGAATTTTCATTAAATGCCAACGGTTCATATACCGTCTAGTACATCCCAGGGGCTATAATAGGAGGGCTTCGAAGGATGATCCCTGATGAAACCTGTTGTCACGCCAAAAACAAAGAACTATAATATTAGGTGAAGCCGTTCGCACCTAGATGCGCAAATGTCCTCCTGAAACCCAATGCGAACCCAAACTGGCTTTTGTGAACGACTGTTGGTGGCGCCCTCTGGTAGCATTTTAGAGATCTGGTTAGATTTATTACAGTAATAGTATTGATAGATCGACCATTGAGTGAAACTGAGAAATGAACGTCAATACAAAGATATTATAAGAAAATCAAACAAACGAAAGAACGTGAGCAAATGAAATGCGAATCTATTCGAAAACTAATTTCGTAAACATTGTGAGAACCTCGAAATTAATATTTGCGTACAACCACAATCCAGGAAACGTGGCCCATGGAGGTTAGACGAGGGAACTCTTTATATACATAAACCCGTTCCGCCGATGAGTTTCTTATTTCGGCTTCTTTTCGCTAGTTCCGTCGTCGTTGCAGTCGTCTTCTTCCGTTGCGCAACATTCATGAATATTTAAACGCAGCCCCCATCACCACCACCCTTCCCTCTAATCCCCTTCTCTCCACCCCCACCCCTGAGACGAACGGAGTGAAACTAGTCTGGACTGAGGATTTTGCCGGGTTCTCAGCGCCAGGATTACCGCACTTCTCTTACGGTTATTATCAACGCATTAATTTAGTTAAACGACGTTGTGCGTGTGTCGCGCCTAGCGTTTGATCGTCCAAATATCTTCCAGAGACCACCCACCACCCACCAGGTGTCCACAATAAAATTACAATCGGGACCGATAATGCGCAAAATTGGGCGATTGAAAATTTATATATACCGTAGAGTATATAAAATTGCCCACTTCGATCGACTGGCCTCGTCATGGCAGCGAAAATATTTTTTAAATATTTTTTTAAAACACTGTTTCGCGTGTGAATCACAACAGACGTTACACACATTGTAGTTGTAGATTAATCTCGTGCTATTACGTCATGACAATAGCGCCGCAACACGTGATTAAAAAATATTCGGATTCCCAAAAGTTTGACAATTTAAATATCTAATATCTTCATAACGAATATGAATTTTCTTCCTAACGATGTAATAATTTGAATAATAATTTGAAATTCGGGATGTAGAGGGACAAAAGTATCTGACATCACTGGTAGCACGTGATTGGCGCACGTGACAGCGTCATTTTGGTCAAGTGGAGACCCCATCTTGGAAGTTTCCTCTTTGATACCAATTCTTCAAACTTCAACAGTTGATATCTCGAGAAATACGCAAAATGGGGATCTGAAATAAGTTGCACTCCACTACAAATTTGAGAAACTATCTACTGGTCAAGTTTTATTCAATTTCGTTAAGCCGTTCTTAAATAAAGGCCGAACAGAGAGATTAAAGAAAAATAAAGAAATAGAGGAAACATTCAGAATTATAATACACACGTAGATAGTAATTGCAATGGATAAGATAATTTACCAATAACATAATTATTCCTGAGAACGACACTGTTTCAATTGTAGCAACCATTTTGCTAGAGAGTGCTCAACACTGTAGAAAATGCAGGTTGATAAATTCCAATTAAACCGGAGCCTGTGCCCAGAATTCGAATCCGGGATCCTGGAACCGGAACCACAAGTCTGTCATCCTGCCAAATTGGCCTTAAAAAACTTACAGCTTTCAAGTGCGTTCCTTAAACTACTCGTAATTATTCTGAAATCAAATAGTGCGCAGTTAAAAGTTAATATTGGCGGGTGTGAAATCAAAGGAATCAGGAGGATGAACTGTGGGACTGTTTTGGTGTTCCCGTTTGAGCCAGGAGAGCGAGCGGGAGCTCAATGTCTAAAGCGGCCGCCGCGCATACGCCGTCGAGTCGTTCACTTTAATCACGGAACCGGGAGCTCAAGATTGCCCCTTTAATGGAGTTGTCCATTTTCACTCCATTGTCTGCGGCCAACGATATAAAGGGAGTAAATACCATAAACTCCTAGGTATTTAGCGAGCGGGAGTCCAATGCTGGAAATGAACTACGCAGAGCTTTAACAAATTCGAAAGATCTTGGTTAGCATGTGGATCAAAAATCAGGACTCAGGGGTCAATCACGTAAACATCTCTGATTTTTTGCTTCATCTAAAGAGGAATGTGGAAACAATTTATCACTACAACGCAGAAAGTAACGCATTTTTAGTGCATGCATGAATTTACTCATTGTCAAATCGCGCCTCATGCGAATCTAGATCGACGTATCTAGTGTGACCGTTTACTAGTAGAACTTTTCATGTTGAACTATCTACAAATGAATGTTTTCGATGAAATTTGAATACTTCTTTTGCAGATTAGCAGATTTTAAGTGCAAAAATATTATGCGCCAAAAGGTTAATCAGCGCGAAGCGCAATTTTTTTTAAACACTTGATATAAATCAAATGATTTATGTGTAAAATTATGCACAAAGTGTTTATTGTTTGTGACGATGTGTCCAATTTTTGCAGAATTACTGGAAAACGATGAATAGAAGTACGCGACACAATTTTTATTACAACATTTTTTTAACACATTTTTTTGAACACATTCGTTCAAAAATTTGTGTTTGATAAATTGTGAGTGACACCTATAGGCGTCTGAACTACTGAAAGATATCTACAAATCTGCTCGAAGTGCAACTTTTTTAAAACCTCACCAAGCCTGCGATTTAGTGTTAAAAATATATTTTTTTATTGCACAAGAATATCACAGAAACGACGCTTAAAGTAATGGGGGTGCATTGAATAAAAGCATTTTTCAATTGCAATTCAATATGGTGTTTAATTGGTCAATTGTTGCAAGGTTCTTACACTGCAGCCTTATGGTTAATCCGACACTTCGTTGATCCTACATCTTATCAGTAGGTTATCGCTACAGATATGTGAAGTTATGTCATCAATATTTTATACAAACTGTTAAATAAGATCTAATCCCATTTTCGGAGCTCCTTCTCCTATCGCCTTTATCTCCTAACCATCCACCTTTTTTGTATCTCGCCAGTCTTTGTACAAAATACATTGCAATTTCCCATTTTCTGTGGCCATCGACCACCCACGAATTCATTATTGTCCAACTCATTGAAACTAATCGATCCTCAACCCTTTCACTTCCTTGTACGTCGTCCATCTATAGAGGCAGACACAAGTGACGCTATTGCGGCCAGTTGTCTTTCTCCAGAGATTTGACTGGACTGCGCTACACGAAAGTGCACTGAATTCACGATGGTAGGTCGCCCATAGAATATAGTTGTGTGTGGGCAAACACAATTAGTGGCAGGGGGAGGGAGGATGTATGAGAATTGGGGGATGTCCATGGCCATGCAAAGTGAGACTCCGTCGCCGCGCGCGCCCCCAATATGCGTGACGTTGAGCCCACATATGTCGCACGAGTCTTGGACGAATTTATTATGGAGATTATGTTTTGTTAGTGTAATTGTTGTCGGCCATTTGGAGATATGGCCTTTCTAATCAACGTGACAACATCAATTAAGCGGGCAACAATGAGGTGGATAATTGCACAAAAGAAACCGCCGGTTGCCTGCCTGATGGCGATGGTGGCTTTGTCACTTAGACGGATCCTCCTGATCTGAAATTCTGTTATAAGTTGTGAATGGACTCTTGGCGGCTTGCTCTGGTTTGAAATTTGCATTTCAATTTCGGAGAAAAAGTTCTTATTAGTCATTCACTAGGCAAAAGGATCTGGCTTCTCTAGAACAGCTCATTTAGCTAAGTCATTACGTGATAAACATTTGTAACTAAAACTGCCAGTGGACGATAGCGACCTCTGGTGGACGTGTACTGGTGGCATGGCGGATTGTCACGTGACTAGGTCAAATAATCACGTTTTTTTGTTATCAGACACAAAAATTTCGATTTCAGTATCGGCTCGCAAAGTAACGGGCTGGGTTCGGAATGGTCTTGTGTTCAAGCCCTGAATGAGGAATTTTTTTCTTAGTAATCTTGAACGAATGGGCACTTAAATATCTTGGTCAAAACAATTTCACGATAGTTTTGTGAATTTTTAGTTTTTTTGTGCGATCAACTTCGACCGAAATATTTGATAAAAATATGAAACATTATTTTCATTAAAAAATGTTAATACATTTTACTGTATTTTCTAATTTATTACAAGAGTTTATTAGAGAAATGATTTTTCTCTACCGCAGAGTATCACAACTTGGTACCACTGTCATCATTGGTACAGTTGGATTCGGTCACATTGAATACTTGAGCGCACTCTGGTGGGGAACGGTGTTACTTTTGTGTTAATGTCAGTGCCGATGGGATCGCCATTTTGAAAACACATGCGCAACTAGCGATTGAGCGCAACATCCGACATAGCAGATTCCAAGCTTCATATTTCATCACTACATTCGAAACTCCCGCTTCTCAGTATTACCTAGCTGCCGGTAGATGGCGACACACGCCTATAGACGTACTTTTGCTTTATTCTTATCTCATGAACTAAGTAACATATTGAACTGGAATAAACTGCGTTCATTGTTGAATTTACGGCACTACATCCGGTGTAAATTCCGGCGTTACGCCGTGGTGTTTTTTATTATTATTGTTTATTTCAAATCATCCTATCCGAGTATTTCATAATCGGTAGTGCAATGATGTCTCGATTTTTTAATAATTTTCCTTAGACTTACAATTGGTTGGATAACTGATTTGTGCGCTGCGGCAATACCAGATTCGATTCCCGACTTTTGTTTCTTGCTCAGTATTAGACCTCGGGGTACTTTACCAAACGTTTTTCTAGCCGTTTTTCCGAGATTGGACTTGCCTAGCGGGAACGAAACTACGGAATCTGGGTATGCAAAATCAGATTGAGAAAATCCGGCGGAACCATACGGTATATTTAAAATCCGGAACCACCCGCCGCGAGAGAGAACGTCGGATTTTCAAAGGCATTTCACGGTTCCTCCCTTTCCGCACAAAAGAACTGACGAGCTCGCCTAGTCCCCCATTGTTCGAGGTATTTTCGAACAAAAATGTACAGAAATGTGGACACCAACGTAATTCGCAACGTGCGTAGGTGCGCATTGTTGTTCGTGAATTAAAATAACGTTAGCTCGCTGCGTTTGCGCTTACGTCGTTTTTGTTGTGGAGCGGTAATCTGGCAACGTTTCCACCGAAACAATAAATGCGCCGGTGCCGGAGGTAATAAATGTGTCCTCCTGAGACCATATCCATATACCATTCTCCTCATAACTCAGTTGTGGTAGTCCACGCACGAGAACACGGTGTCTTAGGAAGACTCCTTTATAGATAGAACCTACTTGCGGTAGCCTAGTCCAGATAAGAATACTCATGTGTAAAGACAAGCGAATATTCGTATTGCAAAAACCAAATGACCATTTACGAAAAATACACTCGAGCCTATCTTTTTTCAGTCTAAGCATTATTCAGAGCATCCGATATGAAGATGCTTCCGTTTTGCCGCTTCAGAGACGATATTATTATGAAAATTTGCATTCAGTGTGCTTGCGTGTCTGCCGTCTTTATGGAGTTCAATTTGCTGGGGTTTCGTATGCAGATTCACGCTTCGGTAACCGTGTTTGTACAAGGCTGATTGTTTTGTCTAAAAATCTGCGACTGAAGCGAAATTGAAATCCGCAGTGATATTTGAATAATTTTTTTAAGGCGTCAGACTATGCGTTGTTAAATTGTGGAAGATTAGCGTGTTTCAGTATTTAATCGCTAGAGAAATTGCCCGGCTTCGCTCGGATGTCCCGTCATATCAGCGAATTTTTTTTAAATATTGGAAAATTTCGTTCAATTTAAAATAAGTTTTGAATATTTTCCCCAAATGTTTGACTATTTAAATAACTAATCTGTTCAAAACAATCTAAGGAATTAAAGGATTTACAAATGGAAAATGAGGAAATATGACTGACAGCATTGGTAGCACGTGAGAGCGACAGCGCTATTTTGGCCAAGTGGAGAGACGCCATCTTTGATTTTTCGGCGAAGCGATGGTAATGCTTAAAACATCAACTGCTGATATCTCGAGAAATACGCAAAATGGAGATCTGAAATAACTTGCGCTCGACTACAAATTTGTGGAACTATCTACTGGTCAAATTTCATTCAATTCCGTTAAGCCTTTAAAAAAATGTTGAGGTGGATAGTTTTATAAAAGTGAGGGGATCTCTCTTTTGGAGAGGTCACCTCGATCTCGAAACGCATTTTCGTAGCCCTTGGCTGCAATTATTCGTGCATTGTTCTTCTACGTTCTGTCCCGAATATTCTCTCCTATCTTGGGGGGAACAATTTGTTGTATACATTTTGAGGGCAATACAGAGGATCTGTTTTATATTCTCATAATTCACTCTTTGATGGTCGCGCTCTTCACCAGCAATTCTGACGCTAAGTCTGACAGCCTAGGCCTACCGCCGCTGGAGGAATAGGGCACGTCGTCAGACACTCACTATTATTACACTATTATTACCGTTGCTTCTTTTGCAAACTATCCGACATTATCGACATTGACACGCTTCGGGCGATGGGACAGCTGCTTTGGCGCCGTCTCACGGTTCACATTCGAACGTCAGACAAGCACATGGATAATAACTTAAGGGGCCCAACCGGCATAATAGAGTAAAAGCCGATGAATAGTAATAACAAAATATGTAAATTGACTGATGGACTGCAATCGAGAGTCGGCAACAAGGCCATCAATAAACAAAGTTGACTTCTGATCTTCACTTATTACAGGGGTTTTACGTCACTTGAAGAAATGGTAGGTTTGCGAAATGCAGAGACAGACGAATGAACGAACTCACCTAAAACTTACATTGGTAACACATTTTTAATTATTTCAATTTCTTGGGTAGTGACGAAAGTTTAAATGAGCCAATCGCTTGTCATTGCGTTTCTCAAATCTTCAATTTCTTTCAGTTACGCCAAAGACATGTAAGGTTAGAAGTGAACTTTGTTTCTCGACGACCTTGTTACCGAACCTCGATTGTACTCCATCAATCAATTTATATACTTTGGTCCAACTGGCGTTTACGCCTCAACCATCCTTGAACTATATCTTTAAAACGAAGGTAGGGATCTTAAACGTGAACTTGACCTCGTCCAGACACGTGTCCGAAGGACGGAGCTCGTTGGGAATTCCGCATGCCCGAAAAATTCCGG
The DNA here is from genome assembly GCA_034698785.1 of Mycogona germanica. Lineage (NCBI taxonomy): Eukaryota > Metazoa > Arthropoda > Diplopoda > Chordeumatida > Chordeumatidae > Mycogona > Mycogona germanica. The sequence continues at coordinate 5,750 of JAQGBY010005602.1, read as the reverse complement.
AGGTCTCGGTCAGGAATTGATGAATTCAGGTTGGGTGAAGTTGGACCTCGATGGATGGGAGCGGGAAGGGATCAGTTGTTATCGAGGTCAGTGCCCATCTTGAGTCAGCGAAATGGTGAGTGTTTGGAACTTGAAAAATTTGAAAATCGATACGTGTTTCTTTCACGCTTTTCCACGTCCATCATCGTACAAAAAGTTACTGGTTCGCAAAAGCTCCGGCAGCACTGCGATAAAAAATATCTTGTTCGTGTCGTGTCATGTTACACATTTCTTGAAAAGCTGAATAAGCCATTGTCAGATACAGCTTCAAGAGATCTGTCGATTTTTGTTCTATGAATCGACATGGGGACAATTTTTTCTGCGCAACATTTCATTTAAGTCAACATTTATTTCTTAGAGAAAATTGAAATAAAAAAATTATCGATGCAATATTGCGTATGCACGATTGCATTCAAAAGTAATAAGAAACTGTATGAACCTTTTGATATTGAACTATATCTGATGTAATATTGATTGATGGACTGAAATCGAGGGTCGGCAACACGGTCGTCATCGACAAAGTTGACTTCTGATTTTCATTTATTAAAAGGTTATTGATGCCACCTAAAGAAATTGAAGATTTGCGAAATACAGAGACAAACGATTGAACTCGATTAAAACTCACCTTAGTAACACATTTTTAATTATTGCAATTTGTTGGGAAAGTTTTAGGTAAATTCAATCATTTGTCTTTGTGTTTCACCTTTTATTTACATGTGATAACCAATGTGAAGCTCGCATTGGTTCGATGCTGCCCCATATTATTTGGAAACCACTATTGATTTCGGTGCACTCCTATTTTTCGCTGATTTATTTAAGCAAATAAGCCATCATTTGAAACACCTTTTGTAATCAGCAGAGCTAATACTCTAAACATATTGAATCGTGCGATCCGATTTATTTGCCACAGGATTATTTAAACTCCATATGGAATCGTGATTAATTGAATTAATTCTGCGAAACTCGCGCTTGTAGTCGACGAATTTGTAATTGTTTTCAGTAATGACGTCCTCATTTTATAAATAGGCGACTAAGTGATTCCAAGAATGGCCTCCAATTCAATCTCTTGTTCCCGAGAATCGCCTATTTGTTCTACTAATGATACGAGGCCACGAGGGTATTGTTGCCGCTAGTTGCGTATAACTGGTGGCGACATTTTGTCAGATACTTAAAAAGTCTGGATTATTTAAAATAAAATGGGGGTAGATAAAATGCCCGGAACAGGCCGGACGAAAAAAATTGTTGCAACAAGAGTTGGCGATAACTCTTCTAATTTAGTAATAGCAAACTATTATTTAAAATGAAATCTAAACTAGAAAAACGTGGGAACTGACGATACACCTACGATGATAACGATTCGCAACTAATTTGTTAACACAATAATATTTGCTAGATGTAGAGATTCGTGGAAAAGTATCCCAGCAATGACATCACCATTGTAGATTTATTATTTTTCGCCACCAGGTGTTATATTCTATGGACAAGCGTGTTTTTGTTTGTATTCTCTCTTGCCATCGTGACTCAGCTGTTCTAACTAGCAAATACTTATCTAACCCCTTCAAATAATCATAGATCACCCGCTAAGCACACATAACAGTTTTGAGGTCATCAATTGTCCAGTTGTTAGCATTATTGTGTGCAGAACACAGGTGCTTGTGTAAATCCCAGTCATTTTTACGTTTTTCCACTGGCTTTATAGCGACCTCCAGAACAACAAATACAAGGTATGAGTCAAAAGTCTGAAGCGCTCTCACACTCAAATATTTTTGTAATTATTAGCATTAATTGCAACAAATGCGATTTAGTTTTCGGAGCAATTGAGAACTAACATTAAGATGTCTTTTTGTACGAGGGAGAAGTTCCGTCCCGTCTGAATCTTTACGAGTTAACACGAACGGTCCAAATTGACATTGGCACATGCTATTTGAACTAAACGGTTTCTGCGTCGACGGCATGGCCTCTGTGCATGATAGAAACTGCTGCGCTCTGGTGGTGTTCCAGAGAATCTGTGAAGATCGTTGAAGCTGTCGATGATCGGAAAATTATATCTGCCATTATTACAGTAATAGTTTTTTGATGGTGTCGAGTGGTTTAGAGGTAGCGCGTTCGCCTGAAAAACCCGTGATCGCGGTTTCGATTCCGGCCGACACCTTCGGAATTTTTCGGGCGACAGAAATTCCTTAACGCGCCTTCCTTCGGAATGGAAGTAAAGCCGTGGGACCCTGACAAATGATGAGCGCCATCCAGCGTTGAATCTCAACGTCCACAAACGGCGTCACTGTCGAATTTATGGACCAGCATGCCTCCGGGTTTTTCGGAAGTGCGTGCTGCAGAAAATAATTGAGTTATCGGGAAAAGAGGCCCCGAGCGAGGGCATCTGTCCGTCTGCCCGGACAACTCCCAATTAATCGGGACAGTCGCACGGACTATTAGATCTTATTATGCTCCTCCGCGATGTCGGGACACAGCCATTGTGCACGACGTGGCAAGAGGATCAATTACAGAATCGCTTAGTGACTAATTGTCATGCCAAATTTATATGTCCACGTCTCATCTCCTGAGACTTACGGCCGCAGGCATCGATCCATTTTTTAAAACATGTATTTTAAAAAAATCTTTATTGTAATCGCTAAAGCAATAAAAAAGTTTTCGTAATCACAATTTGCAGTTATTTCATTTTTGTAATTGTTGCTAATTCAATTATTTAACAATTTCATTTTTTGTTATATCCAAATGATGGGATAAAAACCACACTCATCTGTCTCACTCCAATTACAATTACAATATGTAGGCACAAGCAGCGGGGGATGGGGCCTATGGCGGGGGTCAAATGACCAGTTTGTGGTTGTCCTATCCAAACAGGCTCTTGACTTGAGACTCATTTAGGTTATTCCACTGTCGACACACTCTGGGGAAATAGGAGTTGAAGTACGAGTCACATCTACAATGCAGCTCCTGAACCATTCTAGTATGTCCCGCTCTTCTGATTAACAATTTTCACATTATAATCCCCCTTCAGAATACGAGCCCAAAAGCCCAATATTGGTCGCACTTCATCCATATAAACTGACTAAGAGGACGATTTTTTGGATATAGACTGACCTGTCGACTGTAAAACTTGATGCCTCAGGAAGATATATGTTATTGATGAAAGGGGTACAGTGGGATTCCCATTTGAGGCCAAGTATATGTCAAGAACCCACCACATTAGTTGATGCAGTCGACTAACTGAATTATTCGAGCTACCTTCCCGACGACGTCATTGTCCGTAACTGACGTCTGGCCAAACGAACCTTGGCAACCGGATGCAGGGATCGGACGGTCGGACCGGAACGAGGACAACAACAAGTAAACACTTCTACTTCGAAGTTAGTGGAACGACAAGTGCAGGCATAAATTAAACTGTTTTGTGTGTGTTGGATGTCATTGTCATTTCACCTGGGTAGTAAATTTGTTATAATTTGGAGGAACGTCTAGAATCTGTGCTAGACTATTGGCACCTCGCAATGGACACTAGATGACGTCAAATTTATGGTGCTCATTCTGGTCTTCTTTTTCGTGTAGATTGTTTGCAGCTTGTAAGGGGTTCACGTCGACACTGTTTGATTGCGAATATCGCTGCCACTTGTTGCGTCAAATTGTTTGACTTCCAGGCTCATCACTGGGAATTTGTTTACATTGAAAAATGATAGCGCAATGCCGCAATCATTGAAAGCGTGTACTCGACCTCACCAAATATACTGATGATGGCTCGTCTTTTGAACTAAAAATGTTCTTGAACATGAAACCAATTTGTGAAAATTGAACGGAACTCTAAAAATTCCGTTTAACTTATTTTGTTAAAGGATTAGAGGGAGATTAATGGTTGATTGAAATTCGACGAAATGAAACCTAACATATAGTGGGGAATATTTTATGAGTTCGTAGTTGAAGTTATAAATGAATTAAAAAAGTTAAATTAATTAAAATTAATTTGTACAAAAGTCAGAATTAATTTGGACTTAACAAAATATATAAATTGATTGATGGCCGATCGAGGGTCGGCAATAAGGTCGTCGATAAAGGAGTTTTCGGCCGAATCCTTCCAAATTCTTCCGATGAGAGGAATGGGAAATGACGTCATTTTCGTGTAAGTGTTAAGAGGTCACATTGTTCACGGACAAAGGTGTTTTCGGGAAATACCGTCGCGTCTGAAACAAAACTCGAAATTGACGTCACTTTTTATGATGTACTTCCGTGCACGAACTCTTGATGATGTCATTGTACGTCACTTCCGAATAAGTGGCGAACGGTTGCTTATGCCAGGAACAGAGATTTTGAATATTGAATGGGTCACTACAATTCGAATCTTTTGGGCTTTTGGACAGGCTGGCGAGTATATTGCTGCCCCGGTTGTAAGGCAATCACACAATACGTGACAGACTCTGTTTTAATACAAAGGATAACTGTCGATGACATAATATTCGCGACTTGCGCCAAAGCGTGTGGAGCCCTCTGGTGGCGATTGACTAAGGTGAAGACCATTTCCGTTAGTGTGTCGACAGGACGAGTACATTTGCCTGAACTTACTGGTTCCAGGCGAAATGATATATATACATTGTGTATATCTGGACGAAAATAGGACGCTACATCTTTCAGGTTTTAAATGAATATCAAGCATTGCTTTTCTTTGACGTAGTCTTTTGAGCATCGCCATTTTCAGTGCCGCATTCCTTAGGGTGTGGGGGCTTATTTGTTGAGGGGAATTGTAAACTTGGAATTTTGGCTAAGACGTGTGTGGGCTGAGGAATGGATTAAACTTTGCCGGTGAACGCAAGGCCGAAAACATTCATGACGACGTATTTACACAAATGCAATGCAGTAAATTATGCATTGGCTCTTTCTCGGTTTCATCACGAAAAGTTTCTCACCGAATATATCAAGTGCACTGTACAAGTCTCGAAAAGAATTTTTGTCAACACCAAATCGCTATAGATACATTTTTTGACTTAAATATATGTTGCGGGAGAATGTTAATAAATAAAGGACGGTTTTCTGAAAATATGTTGATGATCATTTAATTTAACGCGTAGAACGTGGTAATGAGAATAGCAACATCAATAAATTAAAACCACCACAGATGCTGTAATTATGAATTATTTTTGTTACAATATAAAAATGTGAAATTGTCTGATGCAGAAATCAGTGTAGAATAGAAGCCATGAGCGAACAGCTCCTGTTTAATAAGATTGGAACCACGCTTTTATTACTTTCTTTTTTGTTAGTTTTTATTTTTCCGCACAGAAATCGGTTAATTACACACATGCTGTCGAGTTAGCAATTAACGAGAAGAACAGAAAAAAAATCTCCATTTTTCAACCCTAAAGCAATGAAACCCTGGGCGCCTCAAAGTAAAAGCAAAATTAGTAAATAAAAAAATTCCAGTTCGTTTAATTCCATGAAGCCCTTCATCCTCCTTAACTTCATAATATCATCTGTTGCGGGGTTAACATTTATCCCCAGACGACGTCGGTTTCTGTTATTGGACTAAGTACCTGTAGCGCTTAACCTACTGAGAAAAATATATGAAATTTAGTCCGAGAACTGTGACTGGTTGCTATGTGAAACTAAGATCTGCAAGTGAAATAAATGAAAATTATAAAACAGAGATTTCGATTTTCGTGTCCGGAGATAAACTCTCGAACGGGAAAACCAAATTGCATGAAATCTTA
>JAQGBY010005601.1:0-14417 GCA_034698785.1 Mycogona germanica | reverse complement strand
CAACAGGAAGATTCTGTACCCCTCTCAGAGCTTAGGCCCTATGTGAGAGGCACATTTTCACCAGTACCCCGAGCCATGAGAATGAGCTCGAGATGAGAATTTCATTGAGCCGTTCGGCAAAAAGTCTCTGGAAACGAAAATCCAATTCTTAGTTTTATAATATAGGATTGTTTGGACTGCAATCGAGAGTCGGCAAGAAGATCGTCGATAAACAACGTTTGCACTCTGATCTTCAGGAGTAATTAAGAAATTGTTTTGGATTTAGCGCGTTCGTCTTGTTCCAGAATTATATGAAGGGTGTGATTAAAGAAAACCATCGGACGTTTTATATTTAAGGCGTTATTATTTTTTATTTATAATTAATAATTAAGGCCCTTCAACATTCAACACACACACAAAAAAAATGCACAAAGTGTATTCATTAGGATCCGCTAAATGTTGTCAACTTGAAATATGAAGGTCTAGCACATCGTACTTGTCTTGAAGCGGGCCCCTATTTTTATTAAGGAAAGTTGAGACAGTGATGGACCAACAGGGGCGATGAGCCAGGGCAGCGTCAAATGAGCTGGTACCTTTATTATTATTATTTATATGGAGTCTGTCGCTAGATGGCGATCGAGCGAAACAGGTGGGCTGGCTGCTGGTTGGCAGATTGTGCTGAATGTTATAAACACTTTATTAGTCTAATGTATTATTATTATTTTTTTTATTTCATTGTGGCGCTGCAGGAAAGGTGGCTTTTGAGAAGCTGACCGGTTTGGACTATCGGGGAACGACCTACCGGTCGGTGGGCAATGTCTCTCTGTCCGACTGCCACACCCTCTGCGCCGACGATGAGGCCTGCAAGGCGGCCGCCTTCAGTTTCGTGGTCAACCCTTTGGCGCCCGTGCAGGAGACCCAGTGCAACCTGCAGAACGAGACGGAGGCCAGCAATCCGACCACGGCGCCGCAGCGGGCCATCAACATGTACTACTTTGTCAAGCTACAAGTGCGATCGGGTAAGAATAATAACCAAGAGGTGTGCCTATAAGCTGTGGATATCAGATGTTCAAAAGTCGAAACAAACCGTCATGCAACAAGAGTCTTGAGTTCTATTGTCATTGATGTGGCAAAGGGAGTTTCAGTCATTGTTATAATTTAAAAAAAATGGCTTTTATCAAGAAATAACTGTGATTTCGAAAGAGTGGATTTTGAGCAAAAATAAAGTATAGGGAGACTTAGAAGAAAGATTAAGTAGATATATTTATTTAATCACGTCAATATTCTACGTGACCTGTAAAGATAAAAAATATCTTAGAAACAAATAAATTTATAGATGAAATAATTTCCAACTAGTTGGCGATGTTATTTAATTGGTTGAAAATATAATAAATTTATAATTGAAAAACTATTATTAAACGTTTCTAAAGATACTGTAACTAAAACTATATTCTATAATGTTTCGGAAACATATTTACTATGTTAAAGGCAGGGGTACGTCGGATAATCAGGATTAATCAAGATCTAGGCAGGTGAGGCAGCGCTGTTTGATGCTCAAAGGCTTTTAGGGGCCCCGTAGCACGGCTCAAAGTGATATTGAAAAAACTGCAATCATCAGCTTTTTAAAATTATCCCTAGGGGGTTTTGAGCCCACTTACTTCTGGCGTTTCTGTGGTACAATTTTTCAAAAATTTCTCACGTTCGAAGCGCATCAAATTGCTTATGTTTTGGACATATAAATCGCAAGCTCGCATAAATTATTAAAAAATTATTATTAAGATTTTTTTTTTAATGCGCTTGGCGCTGATTTGCTATCATTTCGCAGTTTCGCCGCATAAAATTTACCCTTACACAAAAATTGTTGATAAATAATTGAAGGTGCGCAATAACAAATCGTTACGCGTAATTTCACTTTATCGTTTTCCAGTCATTTTTTAAAAAATCATACATTTACTGCATAAATTTTGCACAAAGATAGTTAGATTCAAAGGAATGGGAATTTTAAAAAATTGCGCTTTCAGCTGACCATCCGGAACTGTGTTCTAACATTTCAATAATAATAAAAACTTTTGGAACATAAAATTATATTTTATAATTTATCTTGCATAAAAATTATTTAGTTTTGAAAGCAATCTTTAAAAAAATCACTTCGCGCAATTTAATTATCATTTTTCTAAAACTCTCAGAAAATTAATTACACTTCTGCGACACAACATAAACACTTTCTATCTTTATCAGTACAGAAGATTTTAGATTATGTTAAAAACGAATATGTTTAATAATTTTCAAGGGGCCCCTAAGATTTCGACTGCCTCGGTTAAAGAGCATTCATTCAACCCACTCTTTATTATAATTTTAGTCAAGAGAACACGACATTGATTAATCGGGCTTCCATGTAAATAATTGGCCATTTAATAATAATAATATATACGTGTATCTCGACAATTGCAAGTATAAATATTCATTCAAAGAAAAAATCGAATTAACGGCGAAATTTACAAATTGTTATCAATATGAAAATAAAATATTTTCTTGAACATTTTAATTGGATGAATGGATGGAGAGACCCAAGAATGTGACCAAGAAGGTGAATGTAAAACATGAATCAGGAAAGCAGCGGTTTTCACTCCTCAGTTATTAAATTTCTAAGGTAGTAGCTGACCAATTATGTAAACGCATGCTGAAAAAAATGACGAAACGACCAATGTTCATAAAACAACAATTAAAGAGGAACATTCAAACGTTCCAGGCAACCTGCTTTTGTCTTCTTTTTTTTTTATTCATAATGCCCACCAGGCAAACAATATATAAAAATAGAATGCTTGTCTAACGTCCCCCCCCGCCCCGGGCGCGCTTTTAGAGTGTTCGAATGCAGTCACGGGTGATTGTACATTGTGAAAAGTGCCAAGGCCGCGGTCAAATCTTTCTCAAGTTTGTCCCCCCTTTGTTCGGTCACAGCCCCCCATTCTCTCTCAATCGCCTTTCATGCGCCCTCAAACAACCTATTTTTTTTACATATATTTTTTCTTGAACGTCAAAAAAGAAAATCTCGGTTGGTGCCGATGGGGGTAACGCCATTTCGCAAGGACATGCCAGAACATTCTTCTTCTTCTTGATTCTTGAACGTGTGCAGTGCAAACATTTGATGATGAACACTCTTCACTAACCCCTCCCCTCCCCCAACACCACCACCACCACCACCGCACGCCCTCTCACATAAGAAAAAATTTCTTTTTTCGAAAATCGTTTGGCAAATGGTATTATATATATATATAAATAAAAAAGTGACGTCGCTTCTTCTTCAGGCCGCGGCGTGCATACATAATTGAGGGCATTGTGTGTGCGGGAGCTGTTGTATATATATTATAGTTATTTGAGGAAATGGTTTTATTTGGATTACAACGCGCGGACAAATGAGAGGGCACATGTCTGTGGTGGCGAGAGAGTGTGGAATTTGATGTGGCGAGGGGGGGCGCGTATACAAAGTTTATTTTTTTCCTCTCCCCTCCATCATTCTTTTTGTCTATTGTGTCGCTGACACAGGACTGGTGTTACGAGCGTGTCATTGAGTAATGAACAAAATTTACACTCGTCTTATTTGAACTTGACCAGCGCTTTCATTTCATAATTATGTCACATTAAAAATAACATTGTGTCATTTTTTGTAGGGCGTCGTAAATTATTTTTAAACACAAAGGAGTACCAAAATTGTTATGGAAGTTCCGACTATATAATAAATTGTGACTACTTTAATATGATTTATTTTTTTAATGATGACGACTGGATTTTAAAAAAAACATCAGAGCAAACTTTGTCTTGATTTTTCATGTAATTCAAGTCGGTGTTGTCGAGTCGTTTCAAGTCTTAAAATAGTTTTTTTGCAAACTCTCTAATGAAACTCTGATATTATTTCTTATATATTAATATGCACCAGCGTCCACGAATTTATTATATATTTATTTATTTTTTAAATAGAAAACGTATGTTCCCGTATGTGGACATTCGAGCGAGTGCCCAATAAATTCTTGCGTGGATACGACACGGCCCAACTGTTCACGTCCACTAAAGAAGCGTGTCTGGCATCCTGTCTCAACGAGGTTGGTATTTCTATCCTCACTTTCTCCATTTCTCCCCAATCAAATTTATAATATGAAAACGTCGATTTTAGTTGTAGGAGTAAAATCTTAATAAATAATCAGAACCAAAAGACTTCTCAACTGACGCACACGTACGGAACATTTACTAAAAAATTACATTTCATCAAAAATATTAAGTTGGTTAATTACATGTTTGTCAATTATCAGCGAATGGTGTTTTATCTGTGGTTTTTTAAACTCTGACGCATGTGTTGTCAGATTGATGACCGTCAAGCGACACGCCCAAATTGATGATAAAATATTTATATCTTATGTTTTGTTATTGTGATCAATTAAAAAAAATTGATTTGCACAATAACAAATGTGCAATACAGCAAACTCGTCCAGATATCAAATGCAAACAAATGAAAATCTTCCTTAATTTTGCGTCAAAATTGCGATATGCGTCAATTTTATTTGAATTACACCAGATTTTCTTTGCAAATCGTTTTTCCCCCCTTAAATTAAGTTCTAAAATATACGTGGGTTGAGTAGTTGAGTAGTATCTTTGTAGCTTTCGATCAGGTAGTTACCACAAGTCTGCTAAAAATTTATTTACGTGCTATGGGGCTAATTATTATTAATTACAGGTAGCTGTGCGAACATCACGTTGTTTGGTTCTTTATTATGTTTGGATACTAAAATGAACTAGCCATCTCAAATTTACGCAACCTGTGCAGCAGTGCAGTTATTGACGTTCAGTTTCTGACTGCAGTATTCATCAGTAATAATTTTGTCCCTTTGATATCTGAAATATTGAATTTGTGTGCGAAAAAGCGGGCAACCCGCTATAGCGTCACTAACGAAAATCACAACAGAAGCATTGATTAGAGAGAATAGCCGAATCACGGAAATTTCGCAATTTATTGCAAAGTTATTATTTGATATCATTTATGATCATTTATCATCTTTCACGTTATCTCGCGATTTCAGTGAACCTATTCAACTGCTCCAATGCGTCGCTTAATCCCAGAGTGTCCTGGGCTCGTTCCTATGTTCCTTCGTTTGAAACTTTCTTTAATCAAATCTTATTCGTCAGTTGGATCGATGCACAATGTAGTGTCGAAAAAGAAACCAATAAAACAAATTTGTATTTTCATTTGGTGTGAAGTCAGGCAAACTAGCTTGATCCATAATTTTATTAAACCGAATGACACAATATTATTATTTGCCGTTGATAAATGGTCGTTCCATTTGTTCAAGCTTGGATATATTTCTATCGTTCGCTAGAGGACGGCGTGTTCGATCGAGACTAGCATTTACACGACTGTACCAACTTATATTTTCATATATAATTTTTTTAATAAATTCTTAAACAATGTCGTCTTCCAATAGAATCGCTTCGTGTGCCGATCAGTCGAATACAACCACGCCACCTTGCAGTGTACGCTGAGCGAATACGACAGGCGGGCGCCTGGCGCCTATGTGGACTTCGCGAACGCCAGAGGCATCGATTTCTTCGAAAACTTGTGCAATCAAGGTATATAAAAATACTAGACTAGTGAAACAGATATTGAGAAATCGTATTTACAAATTGATTGCCAAGCCCCATGTTATATGACACAACGTTATCACAAATCCGATTACAAAGTATAAGGGGAGAAATAAAAATTGAATTTACACTTGACCCAAAAAGGGTAAGAGATTTTTGATTTGATAAATCAAACAAACACTATTGGAAAATGACCCTGAAATTCTATCAGAGCATTTTATTGGTTAATACCCCCTCATCTTATTTTGTAGCAGGCGTCTTTATTTCATGGCAAAAATGAGGCCATACTACTCTATTTTTCTTTCATTTTATTAAATTTTAAAAATTTGGAAAATAATTTCCCCATCCAACACTTTTCAGAATCACCAAATATATGAAGCACATGTGATTTAATAATTCTAAGAGAGTTCGGAACGTTAGGCGAATTAACCAGACATCTGAATGTCTTCGAGCGGACATGCGGAGTCCATAGAGTTCATAGACTTCATATCGGTTGTGCTACATGGGATGCGCTTAGTGTTTAAACAGAATTTCATTTTTGTTTTTTGTTGTTTTTTTCTTCTCCAGGGGACGAAGCTTGTTCCGGATCGCGGAACTATGTCGTGCCGCAATTCGGAGTTCCAGCCGATCATGTGGCTCACCACGTAGACCTGAACTACTGGACCGACAAATCTGTCACGGTAATTACTACTTATGGCATCACCCTTATTGTTAACGAGACTAAAAATACAGAATAAATCTGAACGAATGCAAAAATGGCAAATCAGAAAATATTATTGAATTGGGTAATTATTTTATTTTCGGTTTTCTCTTGTGATTCTTGTCAGGCCACTACTGTACAAGCCTGCCGGCGTGCCTGCGAACTGGAGCGGGACTTCACCTGTCGATCGTTCCTGTACAAGCTGCCCACGCCGCCGGACACGGTGCATAACTGTATGCTGTACCAGGTGGACCACATGACGTTTCCGGAAGGTCCCAGCACATTCCACGCCGACATGCCTATGCCACTGATCGACAATGGCGAAAAGGGTGGCGCCTACTACGAACTTGTCTGCGCAGGTAATTTACAGTCTCCTTTACATAAAATGAAATCCCACCGCCCTTCCACCAACTTGTATCCTCATTTCCGCTTCCTAATCCACGGACGTGCGCATGATGCGATGTGCAGCCATCAGAACTTCCACCGCTGATGATGACGTTCTGTAGATGGCCCAATCTCATAGTAAACAGCTAAGATTCGCAGATCAACAAGAAACAAGGCAAGCGTATATTTTTCAACGTTTGTACAAACAAAAATTGAAGAGTAAGGTCGGCGTGTCTGCGCCTATTACTGCATTGATCCTCCGGCAAGTGTCACCACCTGTCCGCTCTCACCGCAACTGTTGCACCAAAGGTCGCCGTACTTCCTCGACCGGTCTCGGTCCTGCTCGTCGATCCTCAGGCGGCACGTCGTACAGCAGCTCTATCAAGTCGTTGAAGTGGATCCAATCCATGTTCTTGGAGATCAGGTACAGGACGAACCAGTCGCCCAGCTCCCAAAACGACTGCCGATCCTCCTCCACCCTGGTAACCAGCTCAGTCATCATGAAACCGCTATAAGCATTAAGGAGCAGACGGCGCAGCCAGCCGGACACGGCCATGGAGCACAGCAACACCAACTGGAGCACGTCCAGCACCACCAACACTAAAAACCACAGATAGCAGAAGACGAAGATTTGCTCGTAGAACAGGTTGAAGGGCAGCGCGCAGATGATGTCGTGTAGCTGCACGCTGCCGCCGGCGCCGAACTGGTGAAAGTTGCACTTGGTCATGCGAGGAAAAACACTCTTCATGGTGTCGTTGCGAGCGTTAAGCTCCTTGTTGAGCAGGTAGACCACGTCCAGGCCGTTGTCGGTGAGATCGCCGCCCAGGAAGGCGTCCAGCAGGAATATCTGTCCGAGGGCCACGACAAGGTTAAGGATGACGGTGGCCAGGTAGGCGAAGGGAAGCCAGCGGTTCTGGTGGTCACGACGTCGATCGGCCAGGTACCCGGCCAACTTCTCCAACCGCTGTCGCACGTCCTCACGACTCACCACCCGCAACACGTTGACGCTGCTGCGGACCACGATGGGTCGGTCCAAGCCCAGCAGGGAGTGAGCCACCAGGTCGTCCTCGCGCCATTTCCACAGGTGGTGCGGCACGTAGAAGAGAAGAGCTTGGAATAGCAGGAAGTAGGGCACCCACTGATAGTATCGCTGGTAGGTGCGTGGGGCCTCCGGCACCCCCGTGTCCATTCCCGGATGAGGCTGGTCCGGACCTAGCGGGCGGTACACCAAGTCGGGCAGCGTGAAGGTGTTCTGCATCCAGCAGTAGACGTCGATCATGGCTTCCGGGACAGAGTTGGAGGTGGTGAAGCAGGTGATTGAGTCGGTGGCGCTCTTGACGAAGGTCCAGACGAAGAAGAGGGCCAGCAGTCGGCACGTCAAGATGTAATGCAAACGGCACACGAAACTGTCAATCACTATTGGCGAAGAGTAGAAGCTCTTCTGCGGCAGCAGCACCAGTGTCCATGCCGAACTCATTTTCTCTTCGCTTGATCAAAATTTGTTAAAATTCCGCGATCGATTATTTTTCGATCCTCTTTTTCGAAATTGTGTTTAGAGAAAACGGGTGTTCTTTTTCAGAGTTGAGTCAACAGATTCGTTTTTTAAGTTCCTCAAGCCTTGTCGATGTAATGTCATCTCTCGTATCGGTTCATTCTGCCCTCACAATTAATTATTCCAAATTTAAACAAATACCTTAGCAGGATGTGAACATGATTTACAAATAGCATTGCATGCCTGTATCCAAATGTAATGCGAGTGTCTGAACATGTATCGAGATGTGCTGGCCTGATTATTTTTTATCAGGCGAGCTATTGATTTTTTGGCCGATAAGGAAGGGTAGTGTGATGAAATCGCAACACAAACATGACAAATTCTGGAGAAAATAGCGAACGCCCAATTTCCCAGGAATTGCGAACCTCACTTCTAAAATCCGTGCTCAACGTCGGGAACATGCCATTTAAATTGTCGGATCGTTTCTTATAATCCTTACAAGACTTTTGCTATTTGATAAACCCATTATTCACTTTTAATAAGGGAAACACTGACAGAATTAAAAATGTATTCACATTGAAGCTAAATTTTTTTAATAGACATACGTTTGTGTAAAGCTCATCATTAAATATAATTCACAGAGTTTCTTTTCTTTGAGTGTTGCTTTGTTTCCACACTTATTATACGTTCTTCTTAATATCTTTTTTAATAGTGTAGTGTACCTTTAAACATATAAACAGATTTTAACTAGCAATTTTAAACATCGTTCACCCCCCAATAGACAAGCCGTCCCCCAGCACTACTACCACGACCATCACCACCACGTTAGCCACAAATCCCACCACGGTAGCCACGACGCAGCCACCGACACGTCCTCCAGTCAGGGATCCACCGGCTGGAACGGCCACTCCGGCGTCCATCGCGGCAACGACCGTGGCCACCGAAACCAGGACCAACAAGCCGGATGCCAACTGTGACCGATTGGGAGTTTGCTACGATGGTAAGGACAACATGATTGTATAGTTGGCAGTTAACTTCTGTCGGACTTTTGTGGTTACCCCGGCTCTTGTTATCCTTAATTTTTGAACGTCTTAACAGGTATAATGTTAGAAATTAAAAAAAAATTGCATTAACCTGACCAGTCTGCTTTCTTTTAAAAACTATCAGACTGGCAATCGTTATACAAATATTAAGACTCACTAACGAGATAATTATTTTTGAGTGGCAGTTCTGATTCTAAATCGATAACCCCGTAGTTCAATAATCTCTAATCTGGAGTTCAGATTCCAAGAACAATTCTACAGAAAAGAAAGATAGTTTTATTCATATCCTAATGACCATGACATAATATATCTTCAGACATTTTAAAAAGGCATACTTTGAAAGTGAAGATTAGCGCTTCTTGCAAGGCGCACTAATGAGGGCAAGCAAGCGTGAAGGGGGAATTTTTTTCCTTTTTTCAAGAATTGGTTTGGACAAGGTTTGGTTAGAGTCAAAAGAACAGTTAACAAAACAATTAAGAAAAATAAATGGGCCAGACCATGATGTCTCGTTTATTAAACAAAGAAATTGAGACTTCACGCAATTGTTGCGCTTTCTCGCATTGCTTTGGCTATATTCGGGGGCCCAACAGTTGTAAGAATCAAAAAATAAAAAATACATCCAGTGAGTGGATTAATAAACAAATCAAAGTGACAGTTATGTTAATTAGCACAATGAAAGGTAACACATTTGAAGCGAGGGTGACAATCTCTCAAGCAAGGATAAGACTGATTTTTTCACTCTATATAACACATCATTTTAGGAATTTTTCGAAGTAGAAACAGTATCAAGACGCCGTTTCCATTTTTTACAGTTGGTGTGTCTTGCAAGGACACGCGTATTGTGGTCAGAGTGAAATCGAGTCGTCCCTTCAATGGTCGAGTATACGCCTTGGGACGATCAGAGACTTGCAACGTGGATGTCAGAAATCGTGACAACTTCTTTTTGGATTTGACCATGAACGATCAGGACTGCAACACGCAATCGCTGGTAAGTTCGAAAGATTCCTCTATTCCTCCTAACCAGAACATGACTGTCTTTTTAAATTTGATCTCGAATTTTTAGCTCGATGCTCGCATTCTCCTATCCAAACACTCGCTTAACGAATGTGTCCCACAGACACGCAGTAATTTGTAATTATGTACTTGTCTCGATTACGTAGGGAGGAATCTACACGAGCACCATTGTCATCCAACATCACAGCGTGGTTGTGACCAAGGCCGATAAACTGTACAAAATTAGATGCACCTATGATATATCCTCCAAGAATGTCACATTCGGAATGATATCTGTCAGGTAGGAAGGAGCCTATCATATCTCTAAACAAGTACTGTACATGACTGTACTGTACTGTGCATGTATAACGGCACTACACGTACGTTATGTTTGGCAAATCGTTAATTATCCTACAAATCCAATTCAACAGTGATCCACCAACCATCAATGTGACTGCCGCCCCCGAAGCCCCGCCACCAAACATTGTGATCCTGGGTCAGAACGGACGCGAAGCGGAAGCGGTCAGGATCGGCGACAAGCTCACCTTCCGGATTGAGATCCCCGCCGATAGTGAGTTTGGGAGATATATTTTTTTTGTTGTGAAATACCGATGCCAGTACTGATCAGAAAGTGCGTAACCATCCCCCAAATTCGTTTCAGCGCCCTACGGTATATTTGCTCGCAGTTGTGTCGCCATGGCCAAAGATTCTCGAAGCACCTTTCAAATAATCGACGACGAAGGGTAAGTTTCTTATCTTTTCTTACGAAAAAAATATTTAAATAGAGTGTGCCTTGAGATTTACTCAATTAACGCAATTCACTCTTAATTCGTTAACTGATCAAAAATAAAAATGACTGGAAATCATTCAATGTGACGATTTGGGGCAATAACTGAATGTTAGATTAGGAACAAGTTAAGACTTGTTAATTCTATTTTTAAATATCGACTTTAATAAGGTAGTAATACCAACTGCACAAATTTCAATTTCACCACGTTATTTTTGACTAGCGATACGAAAAACCCAACAGTCATTTTAATTGTCTATTTATATGTAACTTGCAGGTGTCCCGTGGACTCTGGAATTTTTCCCCATTTCGTGAGAAATGGTAATGCTCTGGAGAGCGTCTACGAAGCGTTCCGTTTCACCGAATCATACGGAGTCATCTTTCAGTGCAACGTTAAATATTGTCTGGGACCATGTGAACCTGTACGTACACAATTATGTATCCTCGATGTTCACTGCAGCTGCGAAAACAAGGCTGAACCCCATTTAATAAAAAATGAACATGAAAATGTCAATAAATATAGGATTTAAGTCAGAAATACGACGCAGCATGTTACCTAATTTTTAAAATGTCTGTATGATTTTTTTCAATCTTCTTAAAAGTGGCAAGCTCTTAAGAATTTGTTTTATTATGATTCAGCAGAAGCATGTCATACTTCATATCGTTTGATCCACTTCTATAATATTCCCAGGTCAACTGCAGTAAGGGTCGCGAAGGACAGGAACAGTCTTGGGGCCGTAAGAAGCGTTCCAATCGACACTTCAGCAAGGACCCTCAGAGTGTCAGCGAGAAGGATACCAAGGACATGACTTTGAGCCAGGAAATCCTTGTCCTAGACTTCGACGACCCGAACGCAAAGTCCCTCACCTCTCTGCCACCATACACCAACAGTAAGTGGTTGTCTAGTCTTACTTTGTTATAGGTCATGTCAATGTTAAAAAACTAAAAACATTATTTTGAGAGCACTGTGCAGTAAACGAGCAGATGTTCCGAGTAGACCAATATCAGGTGTAACCGTGACGAGCGATTTTTATTTTTATTTAAATATCTAATTTCAAAATATTCTTGCAGACGCCGCCGAAACCACCTTCACCGACACCATCGCCATCGTCGAAAGCAGTTGTCCGACCCGCACTTCCGTTTTGGCTCTCGGCGTCACATGCGGCCTTCTAGTGTTGCTCTACATTTGCACGGTGTTCTACGTGGCCGTCAAACGATGCGTCATGAGCAACAAGGTTTAGACAACGGGCCACCACACTTAAGGGGGAGGCGATAAAATGAAGCACTTGCAGAGTGTCCAACTCTCTACCGGTTTCCAGAGGGGGTTCATCCCCCAAACGCGCGAACTTTATTTCGATTGCCAAAAAAAATGTTCAAGAAACACAAAATCATGTGCAGCATCAATCAACATAACGGCTTTAAATACTACTTTTTTTCTTTGCATGTTAGTGTGTGTGCGGGGGAAATATAAGGGTCCCGTAGAACGACGACATTAATTTATTCGAAACTGTTGGCGTAACAACATCATTTTTTATCATCGAAAAAAATCGTGGATCGATTGCAATTTGTTCTTAACCAGTGCTGGTCAATGGTTGAACCAATGTCTCTGTTTATGTATTGATTTTTTTTTTTTAAATGTGATGTCTCGGCGCTTGTTCTAACCCCGGTGGTTAGAAAAGCAATTCAACTTTTTAGGTCACTGGTAAAAGTTGAGACTTTTCAAAAATAGTCTTTCTCTCCATTAGACGGGCCTCGTTCGACAATTTAGTTGACTAGTTCATATGAACATGCGAAATTTAGTTCAGAGAAGAAAAAATGTACTATGCACACAGCTATCAAATTAGAAAAAATAGTTCCAATGGAATTAGTCGCTGGTTTCAAATCGTGACGTCTGCAATTCACATCTAGAGAAAGTAAGGTGTTTCTTAGGAAAATAATGTTGTCTTAGCTGGACTAAGACGACTTATTTACCAATCAAACATCGTTTTTTTTCTAATTGCCTATCTCGTCTGCACCGTCGCACAGACACTGTCGAAACAAATGCTCAAACTAGAAACAACTGTTTCTCGTAATTTGTTAGGTTAACTTATCGATCCATTGGAGAATCGACACGCTTATTGTTAACTTCGTAAAATTCGATCTCACACACACGGCTCTGTGTGATTAAAAAATGCGGAGACGAAACATTTGACCAAAATACACATGCACCCATCGTTAGAATGTGCGTTTGAGCTGGTTAGGTGTAAGGGGATGTAGACCCCTTTTACGGTGGTGGTGGTGCGCTAAGCTACAATGATCAAACTTGTTCCAGGGTAAATCCGATCATGTACAAAGGGCTATGAAAATACTCGAGAAAAAAAACCATGTACATGAGTGCTGCAATGACAGAGAGATGTTTAAGCTAATTAGTAACTTAGTAGTTGTCAAATAATTGAAAAACAAGCTTCTGGTGTGCAGCTCTTTTCGGTGCTAAACGTATATTTGGTTTTAATTTGGAAAAATAGTAAATTGAAATTTTTCAATTCGTCAGTGAAGTTACAGTACAGGTAATTTGGAAACGTTTATTTAGGAACCAGTAGAATTGATCATGATAAAATAGCTCGTTCCTCGACTCTTGTGTAATGTTTGGGAATTTCCATGGCTGAATCTCGTTGGGGTAAACAATTTTGTGTGTGGTGAAAGGCTTTTATAGCAGGTAAAAAACATCAATTTGTTCATACTGTTCCATTTGTAAGAGTGTGAGTGGTTGTGGGTTACCAAAATCATTGTATATATGAGCAGTCCAAATACCCCCAGGTAAAATCCTGAATCGAAAATCTTTTGTCATTCTAGGGATTACACACAGTCTGTAAAAATTGCTGTGCGATTTCAGTATGTTGAGCATCTGTTTTTTTTTAATATTAATTTATTCGTGTGGTTTTCTTTTATACTGATCAATCTTTATGAATAAAGACACTTTTGTATAAACTATATTTTGACGTTTTTTTCTTTCCCCAATCCCATTTGCTAAGAACCACTGATATATCAATGTTACAAAAATATTTTATTCAATAACAAGGTGATTTTATACATTTATTCTTGTTCTCAATGAATTACTCGTTTTCGAGGGCGAGTCTATTTCTGATCGCTTCCACTATTTCATCAATTACGTCGGGATCCAAAATATCGCGAATCTGAATAATCATTACAAAGATCAAATTGAATGTTAGACTTTTCTATATGCGCGTCACAAAAATTAGTTGATTTCATATTTATAAACTATGCGGATGCTTTAATAAATATTTTTCAAATTAATTGTGCAACACGCCCTTTGTGCGTTTTACAATTACAATTACAATATGTACCCACAAGCAGCTCCCAAGAGAGGGGCCTATGGCGGGGGTCGAACGACCAGTTGTATCTGAGCTATTT
>JAQGBY010005600.1:0-14417 GCA_034698785.1 Mycogona germanica | reverse complement strand
GGGCCTAAGCTCTGAGAGGGGTACAGAATCTTCCTGTTGTGATCCGTCACTTCAGTGAATTAAAAAAAAAAAAATTGTCAAACGTTTGGAAATCCTAATTTTTTAAATATAAAAATAACATGTTGAGGCACCACTGCATGACATCATTATATCACGGGAAAATTCGAATTTTTCACACGATAATATCCAAAATGAAATAACAACAAACTCAAGATTTACCAGAAACATAGGGCATCAAACCAGAGGTAAATGTTTATATTATTGATCCCGGGGTGCCCCTCGCATAGCACCATGAGGAGTACAAAATGCCATTAGTGCGGGATTAACTAGAGTTGATTGGAAGCAAAAACAAAAAATAAATATAAACTAGAAGGTTACCAGGCTTCGCCTGGGTTAAGTGTAACCCTTGATGATATCTTGATTAATTCATTGTTTAAATTTAATTTAACGGTTATTTTACATTTACTGTTAACATTTGCGTGTATTGTGTGTGATCGAGTAAACGTAAAATAGCCTTTAAAATAAAATTTAAACAATTAATTTTTATTTTCATTGATGGTTACTCTTAACCCAGGCGAAGCCGAGTACCCCTATTGTTATAATATATTATTGAAGCAAATTATGCAAATACAGTTTGTAATTTTGAGTTCCTCTTTTCATGCCAGCTGCCTCGGATGTCTACACAGACTATAGCAGCGTGATGATGATTTTCATGACCCATGGCGAATCTGGAATTCTTCACGCCAGAGACAGCAGCTATCCAATCGACTCCATTTGGAAACCGTTTCTAAATGGGAACAAAAGTCTTCTGGGCAAACCTAAGATCTTCCTGATGCAGGCATGTCGTGGGAAGGAAGGCGACCTGGGCAATGTGACACGGACCGATGACATTACAAAGGAGAAACACTGGGGACCAAAAATTCCAGTCTTTGCAGACTTCCTGTTTGCCTTCAGCACCGCACCAGGTCGGTTTCATTCAGGAATCTAATAATGGCGTAACTGATTTCAGTGGGTTTCAAATGCAATATGTGATTTGGAATACAAGTAAACAAGTGAATTTCCAAATATTAAATACTTTTAATATGACCGATCAGCGAAAGTGCCTCACAAGCAGGAAATAATTTAAGTAATTATAATGAGTAAGTGTATCTTCCTCCTTGCTTAGATGGCGAAATATTTCGTTTAAAAATGTTATTATTTCGGATAAGTATCATCAAAAATGATTTTCTTCAGAAAATACTTAATACACCGTTATTTTTTAAGGGAGAAAAATTGATGTCAACTATAACATGAATAAGAATTATTTGCCTATATGCAGAAATGTCTTCATAAAATTCTGGGAATTTAGGAATTATTGTTACGATTAGTGATTTGAAAATGAAATATTTTTTAATGAAAACGCAAAAACACCATTTAGAAGTGCTAGTATGACGATGATTGGGTGGATCTACTGCAGTCACGTTGCGCATTACCAATAATCGAAAGGAAGAAAAATGGCATAAATACCCTAGTCACACGGGCCAAGTATGCTTATTCCAAGCATACGTTGCAAGCTGCGTTTAGACATTGAACAGAATCGGCACGTGACTCTTGTCCGTGCTTTGACAAGAAAACACGAGGCACTCTCGAATGACGATTGTTGGAGTGACACCTCCGAGGGAGTCTGCCCCACCACCGAGTTCAGAGGTCAAACTCAGTGGTGAGCATGTCGCCACCTGATTGGTGGTGATGGTGGCCTGTCATCTCGCTCAGGCGAGCGAGGTGACGGGTGTGCACAGTGCGGCCCAGTTGGGCAACCGTGCACAGACATCTCAGGAGCCACTAGGTGGCAACTGAGGTGTCTGTGCTCAGGTTGGCCAAGGTGCATCATGGTTCCGGAGCATCCAACCACCTGAGTGCTCCGACTTGATCTTAGGTGTGGGTCAGGCCAGACTCCATCCAGTGGGTGAGGGCATGGTGGACTTGACCTGCCCTCTGCTGGGCAGTGTCACCAGCCATTTAGTGCTGGAGCACACCCTGTATGTCCCGGGAGTGGCGCTGGGCCTGATCTCTGAATGCCAGCTGACGGCCATGGGCATGGACGTAAGGTTCTATGAAGGCTCCAGGTTTGACACCAAGGGCTGGCTGGTGCTGTGTGCAAGCAGTTCCAGCCCTGACGACTTGTTTTGGCTGGAGCCAGGCCACGCAGATGCCAGATAGGCAAGTGGACTTCTGCTCTCTGTTTTCGTTTCCATGGGGGTGCTCTGGCATGCAGGGCCCCCTCCCTCCGTGCAGGGTTGTCGTGGTGACAGCCCATTGATCACGCTGCTCAACCTGATCAGCCTGCTGGTGGCCGTGGCCACCCCGGAGGTAGCTGTTCACGTTTTGTGTTTTGGAGGAGGTCGTCTTGTCGGCTGTCTTCCCGTCACCCAGCACCCGGTCGCCTGTGCGTGTCTCGCAGTCAGGTGTGCTGTGTGCATGCTCTGCTCAGTGTTTTTGTTGAGCTGTTGTATGCCACCTCGCCAGGGATAGGTGGCCTGTCGCTGGTTCACAGGAGATCACTTGGAGCAGCCAAGTAGGGCTTGTACCAGTGCTAGAGGGTTGGGGGTTGTTCTAGGTGTAGTAGCTGTCTGGTTTCCCCTTCCTCTGCCAATTGTAAAGCCCTTTTTCTGCCCCGAGTGTTCTTTGTTGTGCGCTGCTGATGTTGTTGTGCGCTGCTGATGTTGTTGCTCCCTCTCCGGTGAGGAGGGGTGTTGGAGGATTGACACCTTCGAGGGAGTCTGCCCCGCCACCGAGTTCTGGGGTGAACTCGGTGGTGGGTGAGCCGCCACCTGATTGGTGGTGGCTCGCCCAGAGGGAGTCCGCCCCCGCCACTGAGTTCAGAGGTCGAACTCAGTGGTGAGCGTGTCGCCACCTGATTGGTGGTGATGGTGGCCTGTCGTCTCACTCAGGTGAGCGAGGTGGCGGGTGTGTACGGTGCGGCCCAGTTGGGCAACCGTGCGCACAGACATCTCAGGAGACACTAGGTGGCGACTGAGGTGTCTGTGCTCAGGTTGGCCAAGGTGGCCCAGCCTGTGCACCCTGCCACCTTGAGGTCGACTTGTGTGACACACTTCGTCTCATGCTGCTGAGTGAACAGTTGTTGTTGTGTGCCACTCCCAACTGTCTGCAAATAATGACGCATTTTTTGGTTTTACAATTGATCCTCCCAGTCTCTCTTTGTCTCCGCCTGACTAGCTTTCAAGTAGTAGGCCTACGAAAAGTGTGTTCTTGTACTGGCTGGCAGTGGCCGCCAGCTCAGCGTACTCCAACAACGATTCATCCATCTCAATTGTGCTTAAGATTTTCAATTGTGCTTGTGAGGGCACGTTCCACTTTTAATAAAATTCGAGCACGTGATTTGAATCGCTCGCGATGGACACGAACTCAAAGGGCAATTGGTCCCAATGTCAGGCACATTTAAAATCTCTCAAGCAACTTGAAGCATGCTTACCGTGTGACTAAGATATTACACTGTAAGTATGCTTCAAGTTGCTAGGGAGGGGCTCGCACATTTGCATTCACGTTTGAAGATAAAATTTATCGCAGTGATCATCTTCCATGATTGCAAATATAAATAATGTCACAATGGCGCAGAGTCGAGACGACATAATGACGTGGCGATATGACGCAATGGCAAAATAGGGCATAGTCTCAATATCGCATATTTCTACAATTGTCGAAAAGACAATAATAGTATTATTGTTTCTGTCGTGATTACACAATGATTGAGTCAGCTGACTTGAGTAATTAGTGTTGCGCTTGATGATTTCGTACTTTTAAATTGTCTATCGAAAAATGTTAACTGAATGTGAGGGCCTGTGACTTTCGCGTCAAATTATTTGAAACTTGCATTACAATTGTACACTCTTTACTTTCTATATTCGACGCTGAATAAATAAATAAATAATTCAAATTCCTCTCACATAGTGCCTAAGCACTGAGAGGGGTACAGAATCTTCCTGTTGTGATATACACTTCAGTGAATTTAAAAAAATTACAATATTTTAATCATCACTGGCGCCATTTCATTCTTTCAATGCGGCGCCATTTCATTCTTTCAATGCGGCGCCATGTTGGTATGGAAATGGTTTAGAACGACTCGTCGTGGCGCAGTTGGTTAAGCGACGGACTGTGGTTCGGCGGTCCCGGGTTCGATTCCTGGCGCGGGCTTTGGCTCGGGGTACTGGTGAAAATGTGCCTCTCACATAGTGCCTAAGCACCGAGAGGGGTACAGAATCTTCCTGTTGTGACCCGTCACTTCAGTAAATAAAAAAATAAAAAATAAAAAAAGAATTTAAATTCACATAATGTAATTTGCCTCGATTCGCAATGATGGATTCATTCGTTCGTTTTCAGGATACGTTGCGTTTAATGAACCAAACTCCGGATCTTGGTTCATCCAGAGTCTGTGCAAATGCATCGAACAGGTGAAGCCCAATCTCAACCAGTTCGACCTGGAGACCATCCTGACCATGGTCAAGCTCTACGTGGCCACCACCTACACGGCCAACTGTCCAGGATCCGCGTACGACGGCAACAAGCAAATTCCGTTCATCAGTTCCACCTTACGCAGACGGTTCTATCTGACCGCAGCTCCCGCCACAGTAGATGGAGATGGCCTCACCAGAACGGATTCCGCTAGCAAATACGGAAATGTTGCGCTGCCACCGGTCATCAACGTGAGCCTCAACGGGGCTTTGGCCTCAACCCAACCTCCTTTCATCGCAATGGTCAACCATATCGTGTTGTTACTCATGCTCGTCGCGGTTGTCATGGGGATTGTGGTCATCATGAGATTAGATGATGCAGTCAATCATCACGTCAGCCATTAAGCAATAAGGTTCGCAAGGAATTGACCAACCCCTTGACCAGGGAATAAGGATTTTCTTCATTCCGTAAGCTTTTCACAGGTACATTAATAAAATATTGTCACAGCACGCATTCGACGATTTTAATCCTATGTCTAAAATCAAATTTCCCGGTTTCGATTCCCGGCGCGGGCTCTCGAAAATTTCGATCCCGGGGTAACTGATCCGAGGGCTACCCCTCGCACAGTGCCTAAGCACCATGAGGGGGACGTAACGCCTGTAGTGCGGTTCACTACAGTTGATGGAAACAAAAAAAAAAAATGCTTGCCGTCCTTGAGCTATTTGTTAACGAAGTCCACACGCGTTTCCGCCCTAAAAAAGGGGGGGAGGCCAAGTAATTTTGCCCTAGCCTAAATTGGATAAACAATTCAACGAGGGCCCCCTGCTTTCGCGTCAAATATTGTATTTATTTGCTAACAAGCTTTACATTGTAAAAAAATTTATTTGACGTTGAATTATAAAAAAAATACCTAGGTGTTTATGAACTTCGCTCACTCTAAAAATTTCGGAGATGTCGGTTGGGATTGAACCCGCGATCACGGAACTAGTACTTTAATGCCTCTGAAGAAAATAATTAACTACAATGCATTGTCTCTTTAGTTAGTTTCTCTGAAGAAAATAATTAACTACAATGCATTGTCGACACAGACTTGGCGATAAGACTGATTGTCTCGGGCGTCAATTTCATTTTTAAAAATAAACAAACCAAACAAGAAGGAACAATAACTTGGCACATTTTGTAAATATATCGACAAATTTTTATACACACAAATGCGGTAAAGTTGTATCGAGAACATTGCTACATGCTAGATCCAAAAAACTGGTTTAGTATTTCAATAAACCACTTATTTTACAAACTACATATCGTTATAGGTGACGGGCCTATATAATATGGTGGGTGCACATTTTGAACCACACATTGACATTGTCCACGATTCAGATGCTTCAGTAAAGAGCTAGTGTCAAGAGTAAATCTCACATTTATGTTAATCGAATGTTAATAATCAAAATTGAATCATGACGATTTGTTACCGAAATTGGACATTTTGTTTCTACAGCATGATTAAAATATCATCATGAGAGTATATTAAAAAATTTGCTAATTACTGATCTCTGAAACGGATTCCATTAACAATGATTTGTTTTTGTAAAAATAAAATAAATTCACCTGTCCTGGAAAAACTACAAAAACGTACTTCCGATCTCAAGCAGTGTGACCAAAGAGAAGTTTATGCATTTCAAAACATGCAAATTTGTGCAGAGTTTGACACGTAGCAACGTTAGAAGGTCAAAGGTGGGACCAAGCATTGAAGTTTCATGTTTCCCCAATGGGAGTGTGTGTGTACAAGCGAAGGCGATTTGTGCACAAAAATGGCACACAATATGTCGTTGGGCAACAACTATATCTAAGTTAAATATTTACAGCTTAGTACAGTTCACAGAAATGGTAGCTCGAAGCGAATAGCGAGATTGCATTTTGTATTTTTCTCCCATATTTAAATGCACACAGAGTTCGAAGGATAACTAGTAGATTCAATATGCTACTCTCTCTCCTATTTACAGTTTTACATAATATAGGAATTGGTTTCTGGCTGCCTTGTTATGGGGTACAATTTTGGACTGCCTATTCACTAAACCAAGTGAAATACATCACAACTCACACGTGATTTTTGTCGTCAAATTCGGCCCTGATTATCGCTGTACGATTAAATGGAAGAGCAATTCAAACTATGTTGGGTTGTGTGTCGAGAAAGTGCCGAAGAATAAGTCTTACGAAATTATATTTCAATGGCAGTTGAAACAGTTTGTGTAGACGTTACCATTTAAAAAATAAAATCAATAAATATTAAATAAACATATTTCATCTACAGTCATTCTCCTGAATCAGTGATTAATCGTTCGGTTAAACACAAAATTCATCATTTCCGAGATCTAAACAAATTTGATTTTCTCGATTATAGACCGATATTGTAGAGTGTATTAGCTTGCAAAATTGCACCCCTACATATGTATATTTGACTTAATGGAAGATACCGGTTCATACATCTATTTGGGGATGAAGGCTCTTGAAGGCAAACCTTTATTTCGTCTAAGCTTACAAGACAGTAATGCTAACGCTAAACCGAGATAAATCTCTAATTTGAACATCGTCAGAGAAACAACGAAAAAAAATGAAAACTGCCAAGACACAAGTGTAGCTACTATGCAATGCACTCGGAAATGTAGGTATTGAGAAATTCTAACCTTAATTGTATATACTAGTGTGTAAATAAATTATTTAGTTTTTCCTCAAGTTGAACAAAAAAATACATCGGAACTCTTATAAAAATATTGAAGGTGTTGTGAAACACGCCGAGACAGATGTAGAATAAATGAAAATACACTAATTCCAATGAAATAAAAACTTTACAGAATTTTTTTTAAACATCAGGTTAATTGCACTGAATTAGTAACTGTTGAAAATCCGAACTTTCATCAAATAGGATGTTCTAAACAAAGCAAAGGGCATTCTAAATAAACTGATAAAAATATTTAAAAATAAAACTTGTCTTCAAACCCCAATTCTTGGCTATTCAAGCGCTTTTTGTGGCATAGCAAAAAAAAATGGATTCAAATTTGTTGTCAAAAATAGTCAAATAAGTTGGTGGAACCACATCTATAATTTAAGACTAAATTTAAATTTAAAATAAACATGGGAAGCATAATCTCATTTAAATTACTGACTTGCAAAGTTGCCGACAGTGGCAACGTCGAGTAAGAGAGATCAGCAAATTTGAGCAATGTATCCAATTTGTAAAAACTTAAGATCGGATTCATTATCGGATTCATAAGCTCGATCTGGGAGTGGGTTACACTCCCAGATCGCCCTCATTTTCAGTGGAAGTGTGGACCTTTTGGACGAGTCATCAAGAAATAAACTCGAATGCACAGGTTCAAAATTTTCCAATTAACATTACGCCAAAATTGACGGCAAAAGGCGGGGCGTCACCAGTCCTGCAACTCGAGTGACAAGTCTGAAATGTGCAACCATGCAAGGTTCAAATTGTGTGTCGACGCTCAAGAATGAATTTTAAACGTACTTTTAAAAGAAAAATTGTAGGTCACCCACACGAAGCATTTTGGCATGATTTATTGCTTTCTTACCCAATTTTTATTAAATGAATTTTTATTCTTTGAATTTTTGATGTCCAAAAGGCAATTCCGGATAGTTTCAAAGCTTATGAAATCGATTGGTTGTTGAAAGTCATTAACAAAGTAATCGACGTTCAAAATATATTAATCTGTTAATATAAAATTTCATAGAAATCGATTAAAAATACGATAAATTATAACAAAATACTATTTATTTGTCCCTATTTCATGAACACCCCGAGCACAATTGGCGACATCCAACCCCTAGAGCAACACGAGTTGTGCTTTCCTAGCTCCTAGCTCGCTCGCAACCAAAAATCCGAATCCAATGTCAATGTCGTTCAATTTATCAGCCGTTCGAATACGGAACGCACCCCACAAGCACTGAAAAGTCGAAGCGCAAAAGAAGTGGCATAAGGCGAGGCGCTATTTTTAGCAAGCCGGTGCAGTCTGGTTATAGTGATGGTTTTCAACGAGACAATAACTCGACCAGACAGTCAATAAATTTGCTACGTCTAACAGGAAGTAAAGCATGGTTGATGAGTGAGGCAGAGGTGGTGCCGGAACTGTCAGACTGCGGCTGATAAAACAAAAAGACGGGATTTTTTGAACAGTTTTTACAGCAATTATTCCAGACAAACCACTTTTATATTAAATAAAAGATAAAAGAACGATTTAAATTTTCTTCATAAATTTTAGATTTATTGAATCGATGACCCTTCGATCGCAAAGGAGTCGACCAATTCTATTATTTTTTTTACAAACTTTTAAATTATTTGTGGAGTCTTCAATAAAACGGCACGTGTTAATTTGTTTCGGGAAATTAATGACAAGTCTCTCCTTTTATTATTTAAACATTGTTGGAGCGGTTAAAAAACTCTGCCCCAAAAAATGAAGGTTAGGACGAAGATAGTGCGGCGTCTAATTTGTAACATGCCTCAGCTCATTACCTCAGTCACCAGCAGCGATTAATTTCCATTTCGACATCAAACAAAAATGGGGTACAACAAGATATGGGTTAGTTAGTAGCTTAGCCAATATATTAGCAAATGGAATGTTGACGTTGTTTTTCCAAACTAATTAATCTTTGGTCGAACATTCTTAGTTAAGACGTGAATTAAAAAAAATTCCTAAAATCAAAGACTGACGCTAACAAAAATGTCTTAACATTCACCAAGCGTTGATTCGGAAAATAGGGAACCCAGGGTATGGTTTCCCGACGAATCTTCGGCTGTTTTGGTGACGTTTCGCTACCAAATCAGCCAATCACAGGGCGCCGAAGATTCTTCGGGAAACCATACCCCAGGTTAGGTCATGCGAGATATTTTGAGTGAACGGATCGAGAAGGGGAAAAAAGCATTCATAATTGTAAAATTATTTTGTATAGTTTTTGTTGGCGACATAAAAATAGTGACCGGAGCCAACAAACAATATCTGCTCGATTATAAATTGATTATAATTGTATGATTAAATTGACACAACAGCACAAGAGAATTGACTTTGATACGATTGACTGCTGTGGCGCTATGCCCGGGCAATTTGAGTGATTTTGTGCGATTCGACGAAAGGGGCGTCGATCTGTCGTCTGTGTCCTAATTAATCTTCACGTCTAATCTCGGTTGTGAATACAACCAACGGTTGTGAATCGTATTGTGAATACAGCATCTTATCATGATAAAGCCAACAACATAATTTTAACAAAAACACAGGAATTAAATATAATACCCCAAGTCACAATGGTTTTTGTTCTAGCGTGCTTGAGAAATTTGAACTGCCCTTGCGATTGGGGCAAATGTAATCTCATGCGCTTTCTTGAAATAGAGATCATGTGGTCGAATGTTATTGAAAGTCAAGAGCACCCCCTTCTTTTCCAGTACATTTGATATGGCCGAACGGAGAATTCGAGATGGCGCAGTATTTTCTTGTCTCGCCGATCCGATTTTGTTCAATGTCTCGACGCATCCTGCTCTAGCGTGCTTGGATTAAGTATGCTTTTCCATTGTGACAGGGGGATAATGATAGCAACGAAAAATTTCAGATGTGTGACCTCAACTCGTGAAAACAAAAACTAATCTGTTACATCGCAGATACATGCTTTGGCAGGACAGTTGATAAATCCGCACATACAGCAGCAGGCAGAGCTGCCCTGCAATAACTCACAATTCATACCAACAAGAGATCAATTCTGGGGTATTTGGTATGCTAGTAGAGGGAAGAAAATAAACCCTGGACTAATCTTGGGATGCGACACCGGTTCTCAACTCAAGGGGTCATTTACACGATCGAATTTCCTTTTTTCGCTCCCAGAAGCCGACATTGTTTTAGTCCTCACCGGAGCCATATTTCTTAAGAGACTCTGCGCTTGTCCCTCATTGAGTGATCAATGTTTATATTTTAAGATGTTGTTTTCAATGACATTCTCGCTGTGCCGTACTGTAATGATAACTCCAAATTTATAAAATGAGCTTCCTCTCATCCGGGAGCGCAGAGGTTCTTCGAGTATACGAATCTCAAGAGTCCTGGCGTTGAACGATATCAAAAATCGAAACGCGGGAGATTTGAAACTCACGCTTGTTACGCCTAATCAAGGGGAAAACGTTTAAACTTGGGGAATTGATCAGCAATAGGGTGTCGCCACGACGCAACCGTCCTGCACATTTCAGTTCAGCACTGTCACGAATGTCACATTTTCTCGATTCGTTCCAAATAGATATTGTTCTCGAGATGTCTCGATTTGGCCGACAGTTTCGTTGTACGTGATTTTTGACAGTCCCGATCTTGAAATTCGATGCATCGGTATTGACTTGAAATAGAGTTGACTCTTGCCATTTGCCATTTCAAACTGAAAACTAAAACTGTTAAAAGCTGAACTACAAATTCGTTCAATGAATTTAAAAATTGCATTTAGAATTAAGGATTTTAAACAAAAATTTTGGAATCTATGAAATATTTACGTTACTTCTTTCAATCGTGTGAAAGATGGAAAGTTTCTAGGGAGTAGTAAAATTGTTGAAATCTATACTTAACGTCATAAAATGAAAATTACGTAACACAGTTGATCGTTTAAACGTGCTCAAGATAACCATAAATTAGTTGAGATTTCGAAAGCACTTTGCGACGAAGGCAAAATTGAGACAAAGATCGACTCAAAGTAACACTCGGTCACGGGCGACAACCTAGCAAATCAAACAAACAACCCTTCCGAACATGACCACATCGTCCACCCAAAAAGTAAGCGATTGAACATTTGTTATATTCTCTCTCTTCTTCTCTGTTTAAGGCTGGCAGTACAACGCTAACCCCTTGCACAATTGTCACACACTCACACAAAAACGCACACATCAATAATTAAATGAGAAACTTATATTATATAATTAAATTTAAACATAAAAACACAAGATTTTCTTACTTTTAAAAAATACGGTAATCTACGACGCTGTCACATCAAAGGGCTACAGAAGAGCTATCAGTGGGGCTCCTAAGCCGGAAGGGAATTCTGGGGAAGGTCAAATACGGCGACGCCAACGAAGGCTTCCATTACTTCCCACACACAATCTGTTTCCAAACAGACAAACCGTTGTTCTTGACATGTCCTGACTTGTTGAAATCATTTGGGCTACCAAAAAGGCCCACGATTACATCCGTTTTCCCATCTTCTGGTGTATCTGGTTCCGAGGGATTCGCACAGGTCGTAACAAGCACGAGTTTCCGGACTGCTGGCCAATGGGGCGATAGATCCGATGGTGACGACTCCTGGTGGCAGAACGAAGCACGCCACAATTATTTAGAAAAGGCTTGGGAGGACACACCACTTCCAGCCAAGCCACAAGAAGTTAGGAATGGGCGATAGTCCAAAAACTACGAGTTATTACTATCGATGTTTCAATTGAGAATTTGGGCAGATGCAATAAATACAACCATTTTGGAGGAAATTACGGTTTGTTATAATTCGTGCTTGCGAACGAGATCTCTTGGCTACGACAACATCACAGTTTCCATTCCTCGCCACCAGGTGGATATCCGCTCGCAAATATGGTGTGGCCCAACCACCCACTAATCTAAAAAATATATTTGTGAGCCAAAAATTACCATCGAAAAGTGGTCAAGTTCTACTAAATCTGGCAAAAAAAATAGTAATTACCCAATCATCGATAGCGTCCAATTATTTTCTCGTAAAGAACGTGGAACACTTTTGTTTTGCGCAAACTCTTAACAGAGAAAAATATCGATACAATCCTATCGCCCATCCCTACAAAGGAGTAATTTGCTGTCCCTTCAAACGAGACGCTTTTCACCATTCTACAGTCGCCTATTTTGGCCAACTGGAAGGCAAAATGCTCACCCACCATACACCCGAGGGCGCAACCAAAATTAGCTGCCCAGCTGAGATCGCCTCCAGTCCACACAATTCGGTTATAATCCCTTTTTCCCCCCAAGAAACGAACAAGTGGACCGTGTCGTCACACGATGCCAAAAATGGAAGCACACAAACACACGAGCTACTATGACACTGCAAATTATACAGGCGCTACTCAGCAGCCCCGAGACCATTTCTGGTGGCGTCACTAGTTACTATCGCTCTCCTCGCCGCCCTGAAAGTTTTTGGTAGGCGGCCGGGCCAGACCACGGTAGTGACCCTCGAAATCGGGGTCCAGCCTCTTGAGCCGTTCGAAGCGCTCAGCCAGCAGCTCCCGCGCGTAGTCATACAGCTGCACGTCCAGGTGGTTGATGTCCCGTGCCCGACGCAACTGCTCGGCAGTGACATCACGGAACACGCTGGTCACGTGCGTCTCGTTGAACTGCTGGAAGCCGGCCAGGAAGTTCATGCGGAACGTCTCCTCGAACATGTACTGGGTGACCTGCTGGTGCTCACACAACCCGAAGTGGGCCAGGCGCCGCAGGTTCTCCTTGGCGCTGGCCAGCATGAGGGCCTCACGGCGCCGGCGGGGCAGGGCGCTGGTGTTGTAGCAGCCTACCAGGGTCAGGTCGGCCAGCATGCGGGTCTGACGGTTGGCGGCCAGGTTAGACGGACAGGCCATGAACTCATCCAGGCCCACGTCCTCCCAGGTGGCGCCGGCGTAGCAGGCGGGCAGTTCGGCGGGACTGGCCTCGCGGCCGCCGCACACGTGACGAGCCGTCTTCCAGGTGGCGCCACGTTGCACGTGGAGGAACTCGCTGAGAAAGCGGGTGACCGGATCGCGAAGCAGCGTGATGTAGAAGTACCTGCGAGCGATTTGGAAGTAGAGAAAAAGAAGATTAGCGTTACGAATCAAGGTCGATGGGGGAAGGTGAATTCAACTTGCCAAAATTAATGGATTAGCGATAAACAGTGTGACGAACTCAAGTTACTTTCAATTGCAATTTACGACGGTTTTGTTGACTGTTGTGATTCAGGAACACAAATTACAGTAAAAAAATGTTCACGAGCAAATAACAAAAAATACAACAGAGATTGCTCATAAAAATAATCGCCGAACCCGTACGACGCCGAGATCGCGAAAATATACGCATTAAAATGGAGAAATCCAAATTAATTGCCACGGGAAAACGTTTTAAAAAATCGTTAGTACGAACTAGTCTGCGGCTTGCGCCACCTGTGACCTTACAACTTCTGTCTTCTGCTTTATTTACCCTTCACATAGTGCCTAAGCACAAAAAGGGGTACAGAAACTCCTGTTGTGATATACACTGCAGTGAATTTAAAACAAAAATTACAGCCAAACATGGACGTTGCCGGGAGTATCGTTAAGGGAATCAGGGGAGCTCAATATAGTGTAAGTTTCAAACAATAGGCGCTCTGACCAGTTGTTGGGGTGGTGAAGAGCTTACGCCAAGTTTCTATATTGGTTATTCAAATTGCAATCAGCAATTTTTTGTTATTGACTGTTACTACTAATTAGTGACTGTTTCTGCTGCAAGGCACCTGCGTATATTATTTGTTGTTTTATCTTTCCGATTGTATACTAAATCGTATAAAAGATACTTTTTGCCGTTGTTTGTAGCGATTTCTAGGTTTTGCATGACGACACGAGCATCCATCGTTAATAAAACTGTGGGGGCCCATAAATTGCATCGCAATGCGGGGGTTCTTTTCACTTCGCGTCAGGGATATCTACCCAAATCGTCAATGTTAAAACTGTACATAATTATTTCTCTTGACGTTGAAATAAAACAACAAAAAATATCTCATTACAAATATTCGCTCCAATCTGCTTCATTCCTCCCAAATTTGTATAATTTGCGGCAACCAAAAATTTGGATAAGTCAACCAGTTGCATAAGTTTTCTTTTTTTTTTTTTTAATTTACTGAAGTGACGGGTCACAACAGGAAGATCCTGTACCCCTCTCAGAGCTTAGGCCCTATGTGAGAGGCACATTTTCACCAGTACCCCGAGC
>JAQGBY010005599.1:0-14417 GCA_034698785.1 Mycogona germanica | reverse complement strand
GCCTAAGCTCTGAGAGGGGTACAGAATCTTCCTGTTGTGACCCGTCACTTCAGTGAATTAAAAAAAAAAAAAAAACACCATTGCACCATTGCATTGCACAATGATCATTATTCCCTACCGAGCTATTACATAATTACAGTTCTGCACCGGAAACCATATCTTGACTTTCTACACTCGACCATAGAAAACGCGTAAGAATCGAACAGCAAATAGAGCACGCTCGAATCAAGTATCTGCTTGACCGATGTAACTAGGGTATTACGCTTGTTACGATCAGTGGAGGACCAATGACACACGTTACAAAGCGAACGCCATTCTCGCAATTCTGTTTCGTTTTTACATTCGCCAGAAACGTAAACAAACAACATAGTAGGCACGAAATATTTGCATGATCTTCGTGTGATTGGCGAAGGTGTCAATTTTGATGGCTCGTTGCAATCTGTATACACACAGATTATTGCCTCGTTGCTTCACGCCCTAAGCAGAAATGTAAAAATAGAAGTAGAGCAAGGCCAATGCCAAGTTTAATCGTTACAAAATAGAAATCGGTTAGAATTAACGTAAAACAAAGCGATTTCTGCTGCTGTGCGTTGACATATTTGAATATTCTGATTGCAGAGTAACCCCAGGGCTTTCTCCGCCACCAACAATTGCTACAATAATTTTGTAAACATCAGAATAACTTAAGAATATAAGAAGATTCTCGGTTAGTTATCCTTATAGAATAATAGAGTGTTTTCTATTATTTTATTTGAGAGTTTCTCGCCAACTCTAGTCGTCTTTTTTTTCGTCCGGTGCTGTCCCGGAGACAACCCCTATTTTATTATGAATATTTTATTCTATCAGAATAACTGACGCAAAACAATATCACCTTAACATTGCAATCACTTTATGCTGCTCTCGATTATTCCAGACTGAAAAACCGATACGTAAGTTGAAAAATTGATTTTTGTCGGTTTCTGGTTTGATTTTATAGGACTCAAACGTATTGTATTCCTAATGCCACCTTATGCTAATATGGGCGCGTATAAACAATGACTTGGTTCGTTCAGAGCAGAACACCACGACTGGTGCATTTCCCCGGTTATAATTGACCATCTAAACTGTGTATTATAAAGCGTATTGATGGTGTTGTTCGTCGAAAACCCAGCGCACATCGTTTTCAATTGCTTTCCCCGCCATAGGTGAGTGGAGGATCTACGAAAATGCCGGACGCAACCCGCCACGAGGTGCCGCGGCATGCAGCTATGACAACCGAATCCATGCTACATATTCTGGAGATACTGTGTATACATGGGGTGTTAAGGCCTAAGTGAAAGGTTCGCCTTCGCACCAGACATGTACACTGTATGTATACCCTACACTCGTCAATAAGTCGAGTGGAATTATCGCTCATTTAGAATGTGTATAGACGCCGGGCTTAAAGTGACGTTAGGTATCCGTAAAGATCTCACCCGATAAAGCCACGGATCACCGGAGCTGACGCAAAAACGGGACAAGGGCATCCCCCGGGTCCTCGAGAGGTCGGGGGGGGGGAAAAAAGGACTGCGTTCGGCAAGCGAAAGTTTCGAAAGAGGCCCTGAAGTATTATTCATCCCAGGGTCGAATCTTTGTTTATGAAAACGTTAAACGTTTCTTTGTTTATGTACGTGGTGTCATGACTTCCAGTTCTGCTTTTGAAAACTAACTATATTTGTTATTGACGGCTTTGACAACTGCAATATATCATGTTATGGACTGGACATCTTTTATAATTTGCTATAAACTGGACACGTTTAGAACATGAGACTCAAGTAGAACGCCAAGCGTTTTTAAAATTTGGAACCTTACAATGAGATTAGAAATGATTTCTATTAAATAATGTCAATACGTCATCATCTACTTAAGTTTGAGCCAACAAAATGAAATGTGCAGTGCTAAAGCCATTTCATTAACCGGGTGCACTCATCAGGGCTCAGATTTCCAAGCTCCGAATATTCCAGGAATATTACATGTAGTAAATGGGATAACCTCATCTTTCTCAATAATTGCCAATTATATTCTGCGAGCTATTCAATCGAGATTATATACAGCTTTAACTAAAGGGATCAGCAACGTGGGCGCCTGCTCCCGGCTAACATTTAATTCCTAGTTATCACAAACTAGTTGTCAACATTTGTAAGGCTTAGGCCTGCATGGCCTTCGAACTTTTGCGGGTCTCGTAATCCTCACCACATTTTCGGCATGCTCCTGATGGATGGAACAGTCTCTCTATTCGATCCCGAGGGGTTCGCCTAAAAAATGTCCCCCGTCCCCTAATAGTACTGGAGTCCCGCGATGACCACATCAGAAACTGTAAATGAGGTGTACAGTTCGAATGATGTCTGATTACAAAAAATAATATTAGGGTGGCGACAAGATGCACATTGTTTTGTTATTCAAAGGATGGTCAATTATCCCCGACCCATTCAGTATTGATGCGCAACATTGGTAATTGGTGAAGTCGTCGTTCGAGATAACTGTTGACATCGATCTTCGATAAAATATTCAAGTTTCCAGGATAAATAATCGACGGTTGAATTGCCATTTAGTCCACCACACAAGACAGTTGTCACATCGGGACAGCTGCGTTGCGCTCTGGGGGATATGAGGTCTGATTTCTGGTGTCGCACCAACACCAGGGATGGCTACAAAAATGAAAATACTGTAGGATCCCGGCGCGGCACCTGGACCAGATTCGCTCTCCCAAATATAAACAGAGCGTGGTCCTTTTTCCCCTCCTTACACTCTGGCCTAAAGCAAACACGTAGGCACCCTCCTCCCCCACCCTAACCGATAGCCTTGTCCCCTTTTTCGCGAAGGAGACTGAGAGTGCGCTCAAATTGGTCACATTGGCTGAGTCAACGCACCCCCACCCCTTCCCCTCCTCTCGCACACAGACCCCGGCACGGGCCGTTCGTCGCCTCATCCGTTCGGTAAACAACACGCCGGCCGACGCCGGGCTCCAATTAATTCATCATCGGGTCACACTGCAACGTTGCTATCTATCTTTTCTCTCTCTCACACACTCACTCACTCAGGGACATAGACATACATAGATGGATGAAGGAGAAATTCGCCTATCTGTGGATGAACTCCTGGAGACGTTGCCTTTTTTTGCCTGTTCTTCTGTAAAACGAGGTGGGCTTGTTGGAAATTGTTGCTGGAGTTTCAATGGTACTCTCCAATCGCTAAAGATGAATTTATTTTCATTGAACTTCGGCGTCCACAATTCCAGGGGCAGCGCTTGGCTCACAACGTGCAATGCATTGCGGGGAAGTTCTGTTTTTTTGGCCATAATGGGCAGCTGACATCAATTCGTCAGCAGACTTCTGCAGTTGCTTGCTCGAGGTTTTCAAAGTTGATCTTGTTTCGATTTCCCAATTTCCAAAGTGAATTGAGCCAGAAATAAACTGAACGGTTGGATCATCAAAAATGTTAAGAACGGAGCAAAGTGTCGTTCTGTGGTATAATTCTGATTGTAATTGTTGTGAATTGTAATTGATTGTAATTGTCTCGGAGTTTGATCTCCATTTGAGCGATCGCCAAACCGTCAACCAGTAGCGCTCTATCTTGATCACTGCCCCAGGCACAATCGGGGGGTCCGGACGCCGTGAAGGGGAACCCGCGGAATTGGTCACGGACACCGGAACGACCGAGGTGATAAATTCCCCGGCCATTAGTCGCTTGGCTTGCCCCGCCGAGGTAGCCGCCAGGAGCGCTGGCGTCGCCTCCCACCGACCACCGACGAGGGAAACGTTTGCGCGAGCACTCACGGGTTCCCCAGAGGAGGTGGTGGGTGGCTGCAGGCAAGGGGGAAGGAGGGGGGATCGGATCCATCGGCCGCCACGGAGCCAACCCCGTGGCTAATTGATAGAGATCCGAGCACCCTTACGCACCCCATTCCATTCCCCCGCCCCAATTTCATGACGTTCCATGCACCAATTTTACGTTTGTAGTTACGCCTGCACACGTTAGATATGGCGTGGACGTTAAGGTTGGAAAATGCGCCCTGGGCGAACAGTATTTGTTGTATCCCTCCGAATTTACACGACAATTTTTGAAATACTTGACTACTCGAGTCTATGCGATCGTGTTGATGGTATTCGAGACTTTTGTCGAAAGGATAACGCTCCCCAATTCACTAGAATTGTTATTTAAGAACAGCTCGATCAGATAGATTCATCGTTTCTTTGAATAGTTTCTGTGCATTTTATTTTGTTGCTACTTCCGACTGTAACAAAAATTCGCATCTCATGAAAATAAAACAGGAATCGGTTGAAATGTACAATCTGTGTGAACTGGGCATTGGTCCCTGTTGAATCCCCTCGAAAATTGTCCGGGTTGAGGGATGGCGTTTTCAGGGGAGGCAAGGGGAGGAGGAGGAGGGGTTGGGGGTTGTGGGTGATGGTGGGTGAGCAAATGTGCATGCACGTGGATTAGCAGGCAGAAAATAGGCCCATGAATAATTCAGGGGATCAGTCAAAAGGCGCGTCTCCCCGGCCAACAGAGTGGGCCGCCGAGGTCTGAGCAGAGAGTGAGTGAGAGAGAGAGATGCGAGGGTGGTGGAGGGTTGGGGGAGGATGGTTGATGGGTGTAGTAGCTGCGTAGGAGGAGAAATGCGACCCCGGGCACGGCTTCGTGGAAAAAGCTCCCCCTTGTCGGAGCGCTTACCCGCACGACTCCTTTGCCCGGTGATGGCGTCTGTTCCGGTTGTTGCCAAACTGTGGTGCGCGAATAGATTTACTATTACTCACACATTGCAAATCAAGTGAGTGTCATCTTTAATGGTATAATAGAAAATGAATTAAATAAGTCTAGAAATACATATCGATACCGACTTTAATTAAATGCACTGTGACCCTACCCTCTTCTGAACTTTATTTTTTAAATGTGTGTTTGGAAGGCCCATCAGAGTTTTCGCCGTAAAACTCCATGAGGCGACTTGATAATTTCACTTCAGGATTCGACAACAAGATCGTAGATAACCAATGTTTATATCTGATCTTCAGTTAAAGTTAAGAAATTGTAGATTTGCGAAACACAAAGACAAACGTATGAAATCATCTAACACTATCATCACTACCCAAGAAATTAGAATAATTAAGATTAATTTGCTACCAAATTCCGGGTGTCAATAGCGCTTTCGGAAGCAGCCACGCTTCCTCCTCGTCAGTTAAAATTGAAATGGTGTGCTATTGCGCACGTCCAAAAAAAATCTAATTAAGAAACCGAGAAAAGGGCTAGAAGGGGAAGAAGGTGAGGCCAAACTAATACAGGGGGAAAGTTATTCCTCTGACGTAATGCACAAGTCAGAGAGAATAATAGACCCACTATTCGATGTCATGTGTTTCGCAAAAATCAAAGCTTAAACAAAGTCAATGACACTTGCAAATTTAGCTTCATCCTGCAATAGACCCAAGTATTGGGTCACATTTTAACGGTATCGACGATTGTTGCGCTAAACTTCATGTTGGGATTCCAGGGCGGCGTGTGAGTTGACCCGTGAAAGGTTGAGAACCACACACTGCTCTTCGACATGCTAGTTGTCGAATGCTGCGCCTCGGAACAACCTCTGTACATGCACATGTATGTGGGAGCAGCTTATTCATCTCTCGTCTCGCGCTATCTGGTGGAGTGCACATTCGAAAAGTCGACAGCCGCGAGTCTCTGGATACATACAGAAGGATGGAGAAGGAGGTGGTGGTGGGTGAAGAGGGAGGGGGAGACATAACAGAATGGGAGGGGCAATAATGATGGCGGGGGTGAGATAATGGCGGGGCTGGATGTCGGTGGTGGTGGTGGCGAAGAGGGGTGCGAGAGTATATTGGGAGAGAGAGAGAGCGATCGCTCGTCAAAATAAACATAATTCAATAATGGGGCCAATTGCTCCGGTGACAATTTATTTGTGTATGTGTATACGGTGTCAATATATTTATGGACGGGCAAATATTTGCCCGCCATTTCTAACTGAATTGGTAAAGGTCTCAATCTCGGTCGAGTGCCGCGACAGTCGATCCGAGACTGATGACGTATGGATGCAGATTTCGGATTCAATTTGTAGATCAACGGTAAACGTCAGCATTGACGTCATACACATACTATGCCTACTGACATTGTAAGTAGACATTTGTTTCTTTTCCGAAATTTGAATAACGTTTATTATTTTGGTAACAAAAACAACAGCAACAACGGGATTTATATAGATATTACAGGAGGATTAGAAACGAGACAAATGATATTTGATCTTATGGTAGTTCAGGACGATTAGTTGCGTAATACCCTATGCGTTGAATTTTCACTAAATCCGGTTTCCATATTTGAAAAAGAAAGCGTCATGGCATCCATTTTGGCAACTGACTGGGATTTCAATTCTGCATTTTTTCTGCTTCGTGTATTCATGTACTGGATATGAACATGTGCATGCAAAAATAAACATTCGAATTCTCAGAAACGTAATTGACATGTCAGTGCACCAAAAATGCTCCAATTGGCACCGCAAGGGGTTCCTCACTGTGAAATTCTGTAAATATCCGGTGCAGAGTGATCGTGGCTTCATTTTCGCGTATTTCGATAAATAATGTCTCTCTTAAAATAGACAGATATTTACTAGTTACGTAATGTAAAAACGCCCGTTAAAGAACAAGACCTATCAATTTTCGCGTTTCTGTTAAAATGTCCGAAAATCAAGAAGACGGTCAAAATTGTGTAGATTTATTCTCAACAGGAACTTTCTAAGTGTGAAAGGCATAGTAAGTACTCGGTATCAATTTCCGTGTGAACGCAGGATCTCAGGAGGATATGGTGTGAACATGTGCTGTTTTGAAAAGAGATCTGCACAAACAGCATTCTGTCGTTGCATAAAGAGGTCACGTCATCATCATCCCAGTCATTGATAGAGTAACCAAATACGATAGAATGTTTAAAGCAATACTCGGTTGCGGATGGAGGGATGAGAAGAGGTCGGAAATAGGATTTCACCACGATTCAAATTTATTCTTTAAGAAAGTGCAGTATGTCTTTTTTTGGTAACAGTTCGGTTTGGTTCACGGTAGTCCTGTGTGGCAAAAGGTCCTGGACTGGGAAAAGAGCTTGCATGAAGTCTGCATTGATTCGTGGACATCCAGCAGCCTTGGCTACAAAATCGTCAAAAACGTTTAGGAAGCAAAATTTAAAAAGAGATATTTTTTTTAAATTCGACACATTTTCATGTTTTAAAAAAAAAGAACAGCGTCCACATTAATCTTTGGTTCTCTGATAATAAAAACTGAAGAAGTTGTTATCTTTGTTGGCCAACTGTGCAGTTCTTGTCCTGCGATTCATTTTTATTCGGACGTGAGATATTCCGCATTCTTTTGTTTCGAACACTGTTCGCGCGAGACCGCACATTTCTAATTTGTGAACGGAACCCGACCGGATTGAGATCCGCTCCCCCGCCCTCCTCTTCCCCCCCTCAGCTCACTCCCACCGAACGCATTAACCGATGCTTTTGTTGTCGTCCTGCCAAATTGAATTTTATTGAAGCGGAAGTGCGCATGCGCGTGCGTTCTTGTCGCCCTCGCGCACACATACACACCGATGACGTCAAACGAGAGCATGCACGCGCAGCACGTGCTGTACCCGCTGCGCGTGCGCTATCTCGCCACCCAACCTTCTATCCTACATATCCCATCCCTGCCCCCACACCACCACCCCTAGCGTTCACAAATCCCCAAACAATGAGCAACTTCCGCCAGCGACACTTGCCATTTATTTCGGATGTGGCGGAATAGATCGATACGCGCGCATGCTCAGTGGAGAGTAAAATCGCAGACACGCGCACAGCCCCGGCTATACGGGTTGTGTTCCCCCCCTTACCAATTATTTTTAGGGGGAGTGGTTCTATTTTCTCATCATCAGAGGTCCGGCCTCGTCGATCTAAATACTCGTACTTTTTATGAAATTTCACCGAGTTCATGAGTTGGATCGTCATTAAAAAGGAGTAATGGGGTCTTGCTCTTACATTTTCTTAAGCGTTGGTGGAGAAAATAACA
This sequence comes from Mycogona germanica, assembly GCA_034698785.1. Lineage (NCBI taxonomy): Eukaryota > Metazoa > Arthropoda > Diplopoda > Chordeumatida > Chordeumatidae > Mycogona > Mycogona germanica. The sequence goes on along the minus strand of JAQGBY010005599.1, from coordinate 6,366 downwards.
AGTTTGAATTTATTTTTTCGCGGGATAAATTGCAATCAGTGTGAACTGCGAAAATGGTCCACGATGTCTTCAGGCAGTTCTCTATAGCTTCCACGTTAACTCATCACTCGACGTTTTATGGAACGCCAGCTGCTCCTCTCTATTTGTATATAAGTTTGAGACACCAACGGAAAATTTGCTGACTGCGAAGTATGATATTGAAATGATATAACTTAACAATGTATAGTGTGAGTCTCCTTTTCGGTGTGGTGACTTGGTACGAACTTGAGATTGACTATTTTGACTGGAAATGACGTCGACACATCGACTAACACAAATTTTTCTTTTTCGGCAGTCATCTTGAATTAGTAGTAGTCAGTTCCGGTTAACAATGTGTGTATGATACATTGATGTTGTGCCTGTGCATGTAAACGTAACTTTCAGAGTAGAACTAGTCAAGTGTCTAGTATCAAAACAAGTCGACCATTTTTTCCCACCAGCCCCCACAACCAGCGATTTCAATTACGATTGTTTCTCTCCGAAAACCAAGCCGAACCCGATACATCGTTCGAATCCGATGGGAGATGTTTATTCGGTAATGAAATCGGACCTGCGTACACCCGATCTGGCTATTCAGCATCATCATCATCTGGCGCGAGTCCCACTTTGCCGTCAGGGGGGAGGGGAGGGGAGTCTACGTTCCTCCCTGAGAACCCCCGTCGTGTCACCTTCCCCCAGGGCCCCCCGCGGGGCTCTCACTAATGGGCCCTCTCCTGTAGCCAGTTCTCCTGATCCTAACCCCGTGTACAAGCGACGAGAGCCGACATCTGTTTTCGTCACCCGTCGCCACCCCCGCAGCATCCCCTCACACCCCCCTTACCCGGCTGTCCTTTGATAAACGCGAGACCGCAACAGCTTCTTCCGTTGTTCCCATCTGCGGTCGCCCCGGGTTTCAGGGGATCCGCTGGACTCTGGTAGAAGACCGATCGCAACCTCCCGAGACCCCATCAATACCTCTGCCGAAGTTCTAAGGTTTAAAAAAATATTTAATCTGGGTCTACTGCTACGGGGTCCCTAACTGAGACTGAAATGTATCCATTTTTCATTCAATGTACTCGTGCATAGAAAATGGGAAGCGATCGCAGGCTCAGTCAAAGACTAGCCTATACAAGGTGGCCAAAAAAAACCGTTTCGCTGGAAATATGATCATAAAATTGCAAATCTACAATGGCAACATTTTATTTGAATAAATTAAAGATGTGTCTTACTATCGGACATCAAATCTACTATATTCTGATTTTATTGGAATTGGTTTATTTATCTGTCTCGGCGTGTTCCAAGAACACTATCTAGTTAAATTAAACATTTGCATTTTTATGATGAAATTTCTAGCGAAACATTTTTCTTTTTGTGCCACCCTGTACGTGAGAAAAAAATACAATAATATCAGTAAATTAATTCGATTTTATTAATCTAGGATTAAAACGTTCAAAACGAATTCTTCCGTATTGCTTACGGAAACAAGAATCGTTTCAATTACCTGTAAACGAGACGTTGTGATCTAATGAGATTTTGTCCTTGAGACACCGAAAGCGTTACCTATTTTCGATTTTGTCACTTATTTAAGTCGAACTAATTACCGAGTCTCACATAAATTAAATGTAGTAACTAATAGCTGGAGATAATTAGTATTTTAAGGAGATAATCTGTACTATTCTTTAATCATTCACAAAATCTAAAAAGAAGTGTTTACTGTATTATTTTTCAATCGTGGGTCATTTAAAAAATAATATCTGCATTAAGCGCATGTATTAATATTATCTGTAACTGTAGAGCATTAATCTATTTTGGTGCCGCGTGGTTTAGTTTTTACACCAAAAAGCAAAGCACCTTCATTTAAGACTCTTTCACATTGAAACGATGCGAAACATTTTCAGATTTGTCAGTCGTATTTATTGGCAGAGGGCGTATTAATTTAAGATGTATTCAATACTTGGTAGCCGGCATCTTACAATTTCTCGCGCCTTCCATGAATGAACGTCTTGACATTTTAAATCCTTCTTACAACAATACCGCTTCAGAAATTAAGGAAAGTCTTACAATGGGCGAGAGAACCCTTCAGGGCCAAAAGTTATCCTTCCGTCGCCGGATGTGTCATCACTTTCGTCAGCGATTCCATTTCCGGTCAGACCGGCCGGGCATGAATCCCTATGGACAAGGTGATGCGCATGTGCAGACACGGGCGAGTCACTCAAGAACAATGAGCAGTGTCCTCTAGCGTGCGAACGCCGAATCATCGAAGAAATGGAAGAGAATCTCGTACAGGTGTTCGCTTCGAACAAAGAGAGGCGGAGCGCGCAAATGCTCAGGTGCGCGACGGCAGAGCCAACGGCCGACGACGACTCCGCCTCACGTGCGGGGCAAGCGACCAGTAGCGCGGTGCGCAGCGCTCACGGGGCAGCGGCCGCCATTGTACCTGTTGGGGGTGGCAGCTGATTCCAAGAATGACTCGATGGGGGTCGCTTCACGTTAGTCTGCTCCCTGGGCAAGTTCCACCATGACGTGTACCGATCATTTTCATGCATAAACAGTTGACCACTGAATTTCGTTGCACGATATAATATCACTCCTGTTACCTGGTTACACTGGCCAAACTTAAGCCAAACATACTTCAGCAGGTTGCGTTGAGACATTGAACAAAATCGAATCCGTGCTATGACAGGTCAGACAGAAAAGTATTACGCGTTTTCGAATGGAAATGCGCACCTCAAATTGCACGTGCTGGAGAGGGAGCGTCTGACTTTCCATATCATTAAACCACGTGTTCCGTATTTCACGAACGCGCACGCCATCTCGAAAGCCAATCTGCCCAAATCTCAACCAACCGGTAACGACGAGGCCTGCGTTTAAAAAAAATACATCACCAACGAAAAATAGATGCACTATATCAACGAAACCATTTCCCCAAGCAAACACAATTTCTAATTTCTTCGCTTGACTTCAGTTGAGCGCAAATTTTGGCAATTGCAAGCGCACACCCTGGTCAAACACTCGTGATGCGCCCGCTCGATAGAGGTCGCCTCGGCTGGGTAGCGGAACTGAGCGACCACGTAGTTCTGTGGAGAGCGCTCTCTCGCGCCGCCATTGTGCCTGGCTGGGGGAGGGGGGGTGTGAGGGGGGAAGGACGATTTTTGAGGGAGCGCTCCATTCGACGAGGGACCGCGCTAGAACGGTTTTAGTGCGAGCCGAGTGAGACCGCGACGTGGACCGGATGCGACCGAACGGACAGTGAACGGTGTCGTATATTTTAGTGTGTTGTTACGCGCGTGTGTGGAATTGTTGGTGCCGCGCCTATATAAAATACATATATCCAACCCGGAGCCAGATCCGCCTCATCACCTTGCCATCCCCTCCTCACTCCCCCCGCCCCTGAACGTCCGGCTGAAACTCCAGAAGGCACCCGCACCAGTTCCCGGGGGTTATCCATGAAAACATTTCCCCCTAAACAACGTTCGCCGCAAACGTAAACGAAGCAAACAGGTAAGGAAGCATTATCATTAACATATCTTTATTGTTTTATTGCACAATTTAACCACGCTCGTGCTCCTCTCTTCCCCCACAAACACACCCTATGTACACCACATACTGGTTTAAGAAATCACAAATACGATTGATGTTCCATGTCCAATGGCGCTGTTGAAGAGGACCTGGTTTTGTACGACAGTTTCTTAGCTGCCGGTTTACAAAATTATAGTACTCACATTTTTGTCTTCCTTCCTCCAACCTCTACACAATTGAGTTTACACAAAATAGTTTTTTTTTATCGAGCAACTTCGGAGTTATACTCGGGACGAAACGGCAGCGAATGTTTCCATCTCGGTGTGGCGAGGTCCCAAACTAGACGAAAGGCACCACCAGAACAAGACGGAAGTTATTCTACCAATTCTGTAACAGTGCCATCAACCCGGGGGCGGAACAGCTGTTAGGTCACCACCACAAGGTGAAAGGGTATAATGCTAATGTCTTGGGGCCAGTACGTCACCGCTCAAAAAGAGCATTTAAACAATGGAGAGGGAGGTGTCTGGTGATCCACAAACCTGGCCACAGGCCATATGCCAATGTCACACCTTTATTACTACACCTGCATAATGAGAATCCTGTTTTAGTCACCCTGTCCCCCCTCCCCTCCATTCAAAGAATTTTATTGCGAAACGTGGGATCGGTAGCGCTTAGGGGGGACACCAAAACTGGTTAACTGTAACTGTAATAAGTTAAAAGAAAACCTTGTTGAAGTTTACGGAATGCTTGAACGATGACTTTCATTAACGGTCGGTCAATGACAAGGTGAACAGTCAGTCTTACATCCAACATGACAACAGGATACTAATTCAGAAATTAAGATGATTGGTGTAATTTAAATAATTAGGTGACCTTCAAGTTAACATTCAACTCCAAAATCGTTCTCATTAGTCTACAAACTGCTGGTGCTGTTGTTGCACGATGATTTGTCTGCTCTACAGCAGTTGAGTTCCAATATATATTATTAATTTAATAGGTACGCTGTGTAGGGTCCGGGAGAAAACTGCCCCAATGAAAAGGGCCTGTTGAATTGTCAAGTCAAATCTCACTTTCTGCATAAATACCAGTCTAAACAAAAGCGCAAAAACACACGCCATTTTGCGTGCCTAAATTACCTGCATAATCCGAGAGTGGACTGATATTTGAGAATAACTCGTAGACGAGACTGGTCACACTTATCTTCGCCATAATCCGCCAAAACGTTAAAAAGATTAAAGATTACACAGGTCTACAATAACGTTTACAATGGAATCCCACTTCTCTATCAGTTGTGTTCGAAAGCGACGGTGATACTCTTGTTCTGCAAAATCTGCAAAAACTGAAATTCAGGACTGGGACGTTGAGAGAGTGTGTGGTCAGTCACAGAACAAAGTCCAAGGGTCATCTTCCACTCACCTCCGAATGTCACATTCGTATTTACGAATGTGTCATTCGTGAGCTCCTTGGACCCTTGGACTCTATGCTTCTTTTATTAACTACTGTATCACCGAATTGGTGTGTGCTTTTTGCACTTTTGTTTAACTATCCGTTTAAACGAGTATAGTTTCATTGTATCTCCAAGAATATCTGTCATTTCCTGTTTTCCACAAAAGGATTTTACATAAAGTGAGCTCAATGGGCCGCCAGCGTCACTTGTGGTGATCTTCGAAAACAGTTGTGAGCCTTTTTATACGAAATAATCTATTCATGTGAACTGTTGTTGGGGCTAATTTCTTGCATAGTCGTCTTGTAGTCATTAGTAGTCATTAGTCTATGGTCATTAGTGACTGGCCCCCGACTTCCCGACGCATTCGTGTCTAACCATGCACCGGTGGTGGTGCATTGACTCTTGCTGCGGTAAGGGCACATGCCCTTTTCTTGCGCAGCTGCATAGGGCGTTTAGGACATCGACATTTGCTGCTGAGATATTTCGGTGCCCGATACCAGTGGAGTTTACCTGTTGTTCATAGATAATATTTATTTTGGAAGGGAAACATAATATATGTTTGAACCTTTTGTTTTGGATTTTGTCGTCTTGGTGAATTCTTGTAATGCCAATATCCATAAAGTATAGTCATGTCTTGACTAGAAATTGTGTGTCCGCGCGTTATGCCCTTCAATGCAACTCTAAACCCAGAAACATTACTGGCTGAAAATATCTGGTATAATTATTCGACTACTTTTGACGGGTTGGGGATCGTAATTGATTCTCAATTAAATCAGAAATTCGGATTCAGTTTTATAAAATTAAAAAGCTTTTGTACATAATGAAACTGAAATAGGATTATTGCGAAACAAATGTATTCAATTTATTATTGATAGAGCCACAGGCTAGATCAAAATATGCTCAATTTATTATTATTGGAGTAAAGGAAGATTATGTTCTGAATACATGTATACTGAATATAGCGGATATCATTAATATCCAATTTGATAATTATTTGATTATTGTGTACATCAAGCCCCAGAATAGCTCCTGCGTTGAAATCCATTTTGATTGGCCAAGCTTGTGAATGTATTAGAATCGTATTAATTGGCCATATTTAATTGTTTTCAATTTTTTATGTATATATAATATATTGATTTATTACTGAATCTCGTTGTCGTGGTTAAGGACTCTTATATAAATAGCGTAATCTTGCAAGATATATTACTATTCACCTGAGCCACGATATTATCGATATGCATTGGTACCATAGCTGCAGCATTTGTTAAATTTCCAATACAATTTAGTCACTCGGCATTTGTAGTTTAATTCAAGATGACTTTTGGCGTTTCCTTTCGTCCATATTCATGTGTATTGCGACGTGACAATCGTTGATGACGTTG
>JAQGBY010005598.1:0-14419 GCA_034698785.1 Mycogona germanica | reverse complement strand
AAAAAATACAAGATTTCTAAATTCACTTAATCACTAAGATCACTTAATTTTCGAATTATTCATAATTGTAGTGAATTGTTCAAGTTTCCTTGTGTCTGAATCAATATTTTTCCATGCGTTTCAGGTTCAGCTATCACAGGCCCCGTGGCAAAAGAATGTGCAGACCTGTGGCCCCGTATTGCCTCCAACGCGAGTAGCATTGCTTAACCGTTTAAAAAAAGAAAATAAAAATAATTAAAAAAATTCTAACACTGCACAAGTTCCTAATTTATGGGAGGGATCTAATCACTGAAAGAGAAAGCAACCTTGGACGAATGAGGAGCGAACTTTAAATACATGTAGTCCGTAAAATGACTGACATCAATGATAAACAATCATATTTTATTGGTTAAAGCAACACAACAAAAGTGCGTCTGCCCCACACTTGAGATTTTCTTTCGCGTTTAAAATATGATTTCTGTACTCCTACATAATATGTACACACAAATATTGTAGCTGAAAGGATCACAATTATTGAAACCACGCAAATACATCAAATACACTTAAATAGTATCATTTATAATTTCTAGATAAATAAACATTTAACTAAGTAACAACTTGATAGCTATGCAGAATGCATTTTTACTCAAAATGAATTTTATCTTCAAGGATACTCCAAACGAATGTTACTTTAAAAATTCAATTTCTGAACCTACACATTTACAATTTGTTCAATCAGTCCCAGCTTTGTTTTAGTCGGTGTTCAAAAAATTAATGTGTCTAAATATTACACTAAGAAGCTGCATGAAGTAATTTTTGGAAATTTGCAATGCCTCTAGAATACAATTAATGTATTTTGGGCGATTTCTTCCGAAATTAGGAACGCCTTTAATGATAAACCTGCTCAATTAGCTGCCGAACGTTTGAATAGAGGTAAGTAGTGCAAAACTATACAGTACTACTAGTAGGCTGCGCATCGCAAAAGTTCCGCATAAAATTTACTCTTCTTAAAATGGCCATTTGAATAACGTATACCTTGGTAAATTAATATTCAACCACTTTTTAATTGTATATTCTTTTGTCAATAAAACTGCTAGTAGTAAAAACTGTTCGCTCAAAAACTAAAAATATTTTTAAGATCATTTATCTTTTAATCTAGAACGATGAGACTAGCTATTTATATTGCGTTGACAAATTATCGGCGTCCAGTTGAATAAATCTTTGACTAAAAGGATAAAACTTGCATTTTTTACACTGCTTATTTACCAAAACACAATTTGGCGCATTGACATTTAAATCATAATTCGCTCGATAAATTTTATGCAACTGTTCACCCATCAAAAAATCACATCGACTAACACTTTACAGTTGCACAATAAACACGGTTTACAGAAAATGTACACTATTTTACATCACTTTTTGCAATACACTGCAAACACAAATTCACGTTTACTTTGCTTTGCTGCCTGTCGCACTAAACTAATCGTCAAAAAATTTAGTATAGAGTGAGGTCAGGATCACATTACGATTTGGGTGTGAATATACGGTAGTTTCAACTAATTTATGCCATGGCTGAAATTGCAGTCAAAACACATTGCAAACACATACAAAATTAATTATCCAATAAAAAATTCAATACCTGCTATTATGCTTACAGTAGTCAGTCGAATAAAAATATAAATGACATCTCATTTCTTTCACTTGGAAGCAGTTAAAATGTGGTACTAAAAATATTCTCGAAACTTAAATTCCTACTTTTAAGTAATTATAAGGAATCTATTTGAAACCAAATTTAAAAAAAAAATAATAAAAATTGGTCGGGGAAATTACTAAAAAACCACTAATGCAATAAATAGCAACTTAAAAATAACTCGCAGAATAGCGTGAACCTGAATGCGTCCACATAGAAGTCAAGTACGAAAATGAGAAAGAAAAAGGCACATAAACATGACTCAAACCCATAAAAAAAACTTGGAGGGGGATGAGACTCTTAATCAAAAATATATGTCATGAGTTTGCTGTTCACGAACACAATCTTTAAAATCAAAAATTGCGATATCAAGTGAGAAGTGGTGAAAGAACATAGTTTTTTCATAAAAATAATGGTTATTTGAGACAGCATTCAATTGCCATATGGAGCAGGAATTATTTTTTGAAACTTGAAAATGTGGAATGATTGGCAATAGAAACGCATTAGACAATTCTTATTTTTTGTGCTCTCGCACCAAATCTGAACATCGCGAAATACAGTACATATTCGTAGATGCCAGTATATTGTGCTATTTCACAAACAGGGCTGGCCCCAAGCTAGCTCTCATAAACAATGTGCATAAACAATATGGAATTATAAAAATACAACCAATATCAACAACGATTAATATTATCTATCTAAAACCTTGTGTTAAAAAGATGAACGTATGGAATGAAGGAAGTGATGATGATTTTTAGAGGCGATTGGGAGCAACGGTGGACACGTGTCAGCCTGACAAACTCCTCCCACAACAATCTTTGCCCAATATCAAATATTTTAAAACGCCATCAACTAATAACGTGTCATAACATCATTAACAATTCAAAAAGCATATACCCTATTCTATAAACTTCTACGCAATTAAAGGGATTCCCCACCCTCCCCCCAATTCGGAACACCAAATCTCCTACCGAAACTAACAATTACCAAATTGTTCATGTAATCCAATATTTGGGTCACGAGGGCCGCTTCTGATGAAAACATGAATTGGTCTACTGTGGAATTCTTTTTTCGTCGCCATAGCTGACGAATTTTTTTGTAGTAATACTGTTTGTCATGCGCTAAGTTTATAAAAATGTTGGCTCAGTCTCAAAAGATTCAGCTTCAAAAACTCACAATTTGTCCACCGTTAGTGTAAAAGGGTGCTACGTACTTACAGTATTCACATGTGTGCGAATGGGAGGAAAGACGAGGAGGGAAAGTGTGGTTCACAGGAACGCGTCAGAGGTGAAACGCGTGACGACAGTGGTGATGAGCATGTTGCCGGCTGAGCGGATGGCGTGAACCACCTGATCTATCTGAACCTTGACCACGTCCAGACTAGCCGGGCTGGAACCGGCAAACTGAGCTTTAATTATACTGTCCACGATGCCTGGGAAGGTCACGCCCTCGTACAAGTTGTAAGGGTGCGGACCAAAGATGGCGTGCCTATGTCAAAGGAAGAACACGTCAGCGAATTTTGTATTTTTGTGCAGTGGGTTGGATGAACTACCATCGTTCATAACTTCGACTTCTTTTGGAAGCGTTTGTCTTACATATTGGTCATATAGGACACATAGGCAAACATAGGAGCGACGAGAGTTTAGCTATTAACAGTGTAAAGTAGCGTCGACTGACCTGTACGACGGGCTGTTCTCAACTCCTCGGGGCAGGATGAAGGCGCGTTCCACCTGAATCAATTGGTGATTATACTCGTGGTACACCAGTTGAGATCTAGCGGAGAGGAAAAATTTGGCAGCACATATGTTGTAATGTAAAATTTAATTTAGATCTAGTCTACTGTAAATGAACCATCACCAAAAAATGGACATAAAAATTCACAATAACGGGGCAAGTTTCTAGATTTAAATTAGCTCTACTTACTTGGATCCATTGATGTTGCCGAATCTGGTATAGTGGACGTTGGCGGCCCGGTCAAAATGAGTTATCGCTTTGTTCAAAATGTCTAATAGAAAAATTAAATAAAAATATTTTTTTAGTTCAGCTTTAGTGTACTACAGGCTCTTTCGTGGTGTTTTGATACAATGTGAAAGACATCATGACCCCGGGATCTAATAAACAAGACCCAGCACCGGGATTCAAACCCAGAACCGTCGAGTCGAGTCAGTCGGTACGAAAATAAAATATTTTCAGTTACCATTTTACGCCTCATGTCAAAAATTACGAATCAAGGTTCCCTTTTACGCAAGGCCTGAACCAGTCAGGACAAAAAAAAACTCTTATCGCTAGGTTTGCTCAAGTTAGGCATGATCCAAGTTAACTGCTATGAATGAAAAATACTTGGGCGCATGTCCTCGGCCATAAAACTTTACTCGTGAAACCCTTGGAAATATCAGCATGGAATCGATTCCACACATTAAAAAAATTCACTCCTTACGAAAGACGCACCTGCTGGTCACCGAGAAAAAAATAGTTTACAAAAGCTAAGTCCTTTACCAGCAAAAATTGTTATCTATGAAATGACTAACCTAACAGGATGTTGTGCTGAGCCAGGTAGTCGCCATAGTTCTGCTTGAGCTGGGCGAATCCGTACTCCATGGCCGTGACGTAATCGTGGCAGCTGAAGGGTAGAATGAGCGAGTCAGCCAGTTTCAGAGTCAGTGTGGCCACCACCTTGGCAAGGGTGGCCGTCGCATTGAACGAGGGATCCACGAAGCGGGAGATGGCGTCGTACGTGTCGTAGTCTGTGTGATATAGGGGATAGTCGGACTCCTGAGGATAGGTGAAGAAAAGAACAAACATATTTGTCAGTAAGAAGCTGACAAAGCTTGGAAGCCAGCAAACATTTAAAAAAGGTCACGTAACAAATTTGGACGGCTTTCTACTCACCAAACTTTTGTCGATGAACTGCAGGTGGACTGACGGTATTCCAAAACCAGACATGAAAGTGACAAAATCGCTGCCAGATCCGAGAATGTCTAGTCTAAATATCAAAATACAAGAGATAAATAAATAAAATAAACAAAGATAAGACATGTTGCATTTAATAAAAACTCTAGAAAAACTTTTGAAGAATCAATAAAAAACACAGCTCATCTCTTACTTGGGAAAGGCGAGAGAGGCGCGGGGAATGGCGTTCTGTGAATTGCGAGACTGCCATAGATCAAAAGCCCTCTTGGGCGGCTGCCCATCCTCTTGGTACGGCACCTGCTTAGTGACCTCAAATAGCGCCTTCTGCAACAGCGGGCTGCCCAGAGCCCGCAGGCTGCCGTTACCGGTGACAGCAGAGTCCACGTTAATGTAGGCGACCGCGTTGTTCATCAGCTCCTTGGCGTGGTCCTCCACCCACTCTGTCGAGCCCACCATTCCAAACTCTTCCGCATCCCACGAGGCGAACACGATAGAGCGATTCGGTACCCAGCCTGGAAACGTCGGAGAGATTGCAAGCGGACATTCGATTAGAGGAAATGTCATACAGTATGTGCAAAATGAACGGGATTTTATTTTTGATTTGACGAGATCAACATCCTAGCTCAGTTAACATAGGTTCGTTAGGTCCAGTTTGATTTCAGGTAGTGGCTCTTTTAATCGATCAGGTGATTATATCGATCAGGGATTCTGGTGATAATGTACCTCTCGAATAACACTGAAACCTCGAGCAGGGGCAAAAAAATCTATTTTAGTGTTATTCTAGTTGAAAGAAAACCTGTCCTGAATAACACAATAAGCGATTATGTACATCTACACTGCTTTTAAATAGACAGCTTGCCTCAAAAGCTGCTGGCAAAAGACAATGTTCCAGGAACCTATTAAGTTGCGAATAGCATTTACCAGTGTGCCGCAATTGGCCAAACGCTTGGACGATCTCCATCATGAGAGCCATTCCGGAACCGGGATCGCTGGCGCTCGTCGTCCACGTATCGTGGTGGCAGCCAACAATCACATACTCGTCTGTTTTGAGAAACGAAATTTGGAAAATTCTAATTACAAGTATCCACATATTTTGAAAACGACAACAAAACATCAAGTAGAGCATTTCGAATATTTTCGAAATGAAAAACACCAAAATGCAAAATATAGACCACATCACAAATGCTGCTGGTGGTATTTTTTTTTAAAAATTAAGATGTTTGATTTTAAGGCATACAAATGCTTAACAATGAACAGCGGTCTCACCTATTTCGAATCTTCCGTAGAGCACACCGATGACATTATAAATCTGGTTTCTCACCATCACATTGTCGACGCTTAGTTTGATGAGATGAGTTTCGTTTGGCTCCACGAAGCCGGGACCCACACGATAGGTCAGATTCAGGCTACCGTTCCATCCCTCGGGGCCAATGGGTCCACCCATAATTTCCAGAAGCCTGGCGGCGTCGCTGTAAGAGATTGGCTGCGCTGGGATGTTGGGCAATCTGGTGGGTGGTGTTCGGTAGGAAGCCTCTGCAAATGTAAATTTCGGAAGAATTTAGATTAGCCCTAAACTGCTCAAGTTAAAATAACCAACTCTTGGCTGATTTTTAAGATATTCTGTTGTGCATGTTGGTATCTTGTTCTGGATTTATTTAATCTTATTACATTTGTAGTGTAATATCTAAATTATTTTTTAAATCAGTAAGCACGCCTCCTAAATTTCTATATTATTGACCGTAATTTATTTTATTATTTCCCTTCACTGTAGTCACTGCACTACATGCGAGTCTGTGCCCCTCTTGGTGCTTAGGCACTATGCGAGGGTCACATTTTCACCAGTACCCGGGATCGAAATTATCGAGGGCCCGCGCCGTAAACCAACTGCGCTACGAGTCGTACTTTTCATTCCGATTTGTTTTCAATGTAATATTCAATTCGATAATTAATTGATAAAATCTGATGACATGGGGTTCTTTTGGAACACCGTGCAGATAATGCGGCATTGCAAAAGAGCCAAATCAATTAATGGCGGTGAGGCGATGCACGCCTCCCTAAAGCACTGAGACTGTGGTACAGGATGTGCAGTCCATTTCAGCGGAGTCAGATATTTGAATGTACTTACCGATGGATGGTAGCCGGGGAGTCTCCGGATCTCCTGGATAGCTATTCAAGCTCCCGTAAACGATTGCATCGGCGGGAAGGCCCAGTCCGTCTGGATACACGGAATGATTGCCCACATAATCGGCAGGATCGGGGTAAAGAAGGACGCCGATCGCCCCATTATTCTCGGCTAACCTGACCTAAACAAATACGCAGGGAAATATTTAATAAATAATTTAGTTTTTCTTTCTGCAATATGAGTGAGCAGAGTTGGAACAATGACACAAATGGACAAATTAAGCAAAAATAAGAAATAAACTAATTTTTGAATCCTAGGCCACTTGACGTAATAGTGCGAAATTCCGTCGTGCGGCAGAATATCGCCAGAGAGCATGCCCCGAAATTGCTATTGGCATTGCTATCACTTTTGTGGCGATATTATATCGCACGATCAACTGTCGCGGCGCTGTTATAACAGCGATATTCAGTCACACTATATCTCTTACAGAATCCCGGTACTCACTTTGTCGCCGCGATGAACCTTGCCCAACCGCATCATGACTATGGTCTGCTCCATGGACACGTTCATGGCAATCAGACGTTCGAAGTCCTCGGGACGACCGTAATTGGCGTATACCAGTTTACCCTAACAAATGGACACGACAAATTGTGCAATTTTAGTCACTCAGGCCCGAGAATGTCAGATAGTGCAAAGAAAAGTACAAAACAGACAAATCGGTACACCCACCGTCGCAATCCCATTGGCAGAATATGCCAAATACGGCTTCAGTAAACTCTTAGCGGGCATAGCAGAGAAATTTGCAACAGTAATATTTTTCTCATCAACCACGAGCACAGAGTTTATCGAATTCCTATTCGCAAAGAAAAGCACAAAAAAACGGAGACATTTTAAATTTGAGATATCTCTAATATTTGGGACAATATAAAGAGATTTCTAGTGATTGGCAAAAAAAGGTTGACATTTCGGTATTGGCAAATAACAGTTACTTTAAACGGCGGATGAAAAGACTACATCGATAGAAAAACAGTAATCAGATAGTGGTCCAAAATAACAGGTGTACGAGTCCGTGATCGTCAGACAAAAAATGTGAACTCACGGCGACGGATAGGATAAGAGAGCATTGTAGGGCTCCAGGCGTACGTCGTCCAAACCACACTGATCCCAGAACCTCTGTATTGTTGAGGCCACCTCTTTGCCATCTGATCCACCGGCAACGTGCGGTTTCAGACTTACGTTCCTGAAAGCAGGACAAATTGGTTAGCACTTGCCGCAGAACTAATGCAGTCATTATGCAGTGTCGCACTGATAGATGGATGGCGGAGGAACGCGGTGATATGATCAGAAGTAAGGACGGTACCTCAAGAACTCTTTTATATTGTTGGCCCGAATCTCGCTCTGCAACGTCCGGGCATTTTCTATGGAGTAATCGAACTGATCCGGCACAGAGTCCACCCCGTTCAGCGGAATTGCTTTCTCGTGAATTCCTCGACGAATGAAGTAGCCGAGCACCAGTCCCAGACTGAACAGCATCAACAAAAATAGAATCTGCAAGGAAACAAAAGACATCAAAAAATGTTTTTCTCGAAATTGATAATCACAATTGATACAACACCTTTAAAAAGGTTCATTCAAAACACTTTTCCAAAATATTTAAAACATACAGGAATCAATATAATTAATAAGCAAAAGCATAAGATTTGAGTAACGGCATGTAGCGTCCTGAAATGGCCAGACAAAAATATGTGAGTAGTCATTTCCACGGGTTTTGTCCCATATCGTTTTTCTTTATGCAATATAATTAAAGAAAACCTTGATCAGCACTGAGATAAAGTGATTCACAAACATGCCAAGAGAAAAATACGTAACTTATTTGTTGTCTATTCGACTTTATTCAAAATGAGATTTTTATTAATACAAATCGAAGGCGTATTTGAACTAAAATTAAGATTTATTTTGAATCAAGTTACAGATAAATAGTCCACTTAAAGACTCACCTTAATAGCTTTCCCTTTTGTGCCACTCAGACATCCGACCATCGCCGACGACTTAGGACCCTCGTGGTACTCAATATCGACATTTTCAGTGTCCGCATCCCATTTGGTGTACGCTTTTTTGCCACGGATGTAGTCCACCATGATGGATTAGTTGTGGCCCCTACAGAAAACATAATTTGTAATTAATATATCTGACACATTTTCTTTTGAAGTTCCAAAACAAAAGAATATGTTTTAAACAATAAATAATCATGCGCACTCGATTAATCCCAGTGCCAGTGCCTACGCTATTGTAACAATAACCTGGGCAGAGTACTAAAACGTTAAATCGAATAAAATACTGTTGTCTTGAAAGCATTCCTCCCGGGCAAACTCAAACTGATCCGACTCAAATATCTAATGAGACTTATTGTACCTCCGTACGGAAGTTCAAAAATAGCTACAAAAACACAAACTGAATCACACAAAAAAAACGGCATTTAATAATAATAATAAAATCAAACAACAATAAAGTTAAGGAAAAAATAGTTTTCTTGTTTTCTCCCCTCCACAAAGCAGTGGAATGGATTTGAAAGAAACACATTCGGTTTTTATGGCTCATGCGTGGCTCATGTACGAGTACATAGCCTTTTGTCTCATATAGTACAAGGTAGAGCAACTCGTCCAATATTATTGACCAATTTCTATTTATAGCGACACAACTACGTGTACTATATAGTTCCTTCCCATATGCAATGGGACAGTGTCACAGAGCAGGCTGCAACGAATGAACTTCGTGGAATATTTAGTGGGCGTTGAATTAATTAAGTAGACTCATTAATTTGACAGAAGATGGGTTATATAGGCCAAGGAGTAAGCCTTCATACGACTAACACGGAAGTGGACGTTAATATCTGCAAATATTTTTCGCCTTATACCGTTTTTTATCACTCTTGTTAAATATTCGTGACCCAATTTTGAATAAAAAATTTTTTTTTGCTAGATCAAATCGAGACGATTACTTTTATAAATTTTACATTCACAGAAATAAGATGATAACTCTAGGCAATATTATAATTATTATTATGGCTTTGTCTTAACCTAAAGGATCAATGACTTGTAAATTTCCTCACCGATATCGTTTTGGTTAATTATCTTCAATTTATAATTCCTAGAGATTAGAGAAACATTTCAGTTAAAGACATATATTCAGTTATATCCTTTATTTCATTATTTCAATTTTTTTTTTTTTTAATTTTATTTCAACGCCAAGGATAAGAGAACATACAGCATTTCAGATTATATAACGACTAATTACTCCTCCTCAGCGCGAAGTGTCCAGGGCCTCCTCATTGCAATGCAATTTGTGGAGGCCCCACGGCTTTTAAATACGATAATGTCGGTCGTTTGGTTTTTAATTTGGTTGATTAATTTGGTCGGTAATTTGGTTGAACACCATTTATAAAAATTTTGCATTTCTGCAACTGAAAGATGTCAATGAACCATTAGTTGTAGTATCTTAGCTATGACTTGGAAATTATCTTTGATGGCCGGGATTTCATCAAAATTAGTCATTGACTAACCAAGAGAAAGTAGTCAGTCGTGTCAACAACTACGAGTAGTAACATTTTCCGGTCACTCAAAGTCAGCAACGAGCTAAAATCCAAAAGACAGTACACGTTGAACCTCTTGACCAACTAAAGAGGTTCTCCCGATTTTGGAGAGTATCTCTCGTATTGCAGCAAGTGGGGCGCAAACTCATCGTGTACAAAGCTAAGATTTGTCCATTCAACAAGGATTTGTTCCAAGCGATGCTCACAAGTACTCGTATGTGTTGTCCGAAGCACAAATCACATGAATGATGGAGCGGGCAATATATTATCTCTAGTCGTCTGGATCAGATAAAATAATTACTTCTGAAATTGTGCCGGTGGAAACGCCGTGGATAACGAAAGACTAGCGAAAGTGGATCGAGAAAGACAAATGATTTTTGTCTGATATTGCTCATTTGATGATGACATGTTCTAGTAATAAAAAAGAATGTCATTTTCAATAAAGGGAAGGTAGCGATACACGAGAAACATATTCAGTTTTCATCGGATCATTAGCCGCGAACAGCCGATGCCAACGTCACATTGGTTTTGGAGCAACCCAGTGTGAACATGAATTCATTTTTAATATATGGATTTCCACCCGGACCGGAATTGGGAACCTAGATTTTTTTAACACAATCCGACAACCTTTAGCAGTGTGTATATTATTTATCTAATCAATTCCACCCCGACGGGAATTCGAGAGCAGAATCTTGACTCCAGCCAATTGTTGATTTATGATAGTTTTATTACAATTTTGCAGGGTGACCCTGAATCAGCAAGTCAGACGCATTATGTCCGAGCCACATTGCGTCGTATCACTCATCGAGTTGCAGTTGATGGGACGATAAATACGGAGTGAAATCAACTCAGATATGATATATGTTGTCTGCATAGTACATCAACTACTGTACATATAGACACGCACACATGATCGCAACAACAAAAACAGAGAAAGAACCATTAGGATTCCATGATCCAAACCAAACACGAGTTCACAAACCTGAACAGACATTTTTAGATAAGCGGAGGGAAATGACGCATGGCAGGCAATCTTATTATAATTTGGCACGCCCGCTTCAGCCTCCTCTGCACAACCGGGCGTAGCGACGAGCCAACATCTGAGCACCTCAATGCTGCTGTGGTAACATCAGGATTTTACAAACAAATTAACGGTTCGGTTCTACGCGCACTTTCACCGTTAGGTCATGTCGCCATTCATGTTTCTCTAATAGGTTGCCAAAATCTCGCCTCTCAGCCTATGAGAGAATTTAATAAAACGAAAAAGTGCAAAAGCACAAGCTAATTCGGATATACAGAGTATAACTAAATTGATGGGATCTCGATGACTGGCCACGCTACACTCATTCATCATCCGCGAAAATAATTTGAAGAATTGAAGATCGTATACATACTGGGCCAAAAGAACGTTTTCGAGAGAATCCCACTTCTCTCTCATCAGTTGTGTTCGAAAGCAACGGTGCTAATGCGCACGACCAAAAGAAGAAACTGAAAAGTTAAAACCGGAAAGGGGGACCTGGGTAGGTTGTAGACATGTGGTTAGACAATACCAGGACAAATTCGTCCAGATATCATTACGCAAATAAGCATACATTAATTATTTGACGTAGCCGAATGCAGCTCCAGCTAGAACCGTCACAGGCATCACAGTCTCTCAAAACTTTCTTGTGACCCAAGTAAGTAGACGATCTCAATCGTAAATTCTTCAAATTATTTTTGCAGATGATGTCGGAGTGTAGCGTCATTGATATTCTTACAGATATCATTCCTTTCGTCGTTATTATTGCTGCTATACAGCGTTGTTTTGCGAACAAATGTCAATAGCGCAGCCAGCGCTGGTAGCGCTAACTACAGAGGGGTTAGAGTACTCAGTTTTGCGTTCACATGACGGGGACAAAAGTGTTTCAAGTCGAGTTGCCTGAGAGCGAGCAAGTTGCGAACGAGTTGCCTTGACAGAACTTGCAACGCTGTTCACATGCGCAAGCTGTTCGTAGCGCAGCAATTTCGTCTGAGGGCGACTTGCCTTGCAAGAACTTGCCAATGAGATGAGCATTCATTGCACATTTGGGTATGGAGCGCCTTAGCCTTCACAAAATCTTTTCACACAACTTGTTTACACAGCAGTAACATGAATCCAAATCATCTTGATCCACCACCCCCACACGGAACTGTAACAAAAAATACATGCGTTTTTGTTCGCCCCATCCAAATTAGCTTAACACGAATTAAGAAACGGATTGGAAAAAAACGGATTTGTAGCGGACCAGTTCCTGACCCACCATCCACACAAAAGTCGTCATAACCTTGTCAACTGACGTCGACAACTTGACTACGAGAGTCCCGACCACAAACTCTGTCAACATTCTTCAACGAGAAAACAAAAATAAAGGAGCACTTCTGCGAAACGCGACAACTACGATACGAGATTTAATAGAAAGCTGCGCCCAAAAATCATTTGACCTAGTTGGGTTAGCCCCCTACCAGCGAAAACCGCTTCGGCACGATCAAATTAATGAACAATCGATGGGCACGCGTCTGAGGCAGCACCCGCACTCAAATAAATTTCTAACGCGATTGGTGGAAAGAGAAACAGCTCCCACACATTTGAGCGCACCAAGCGAAATTTCATAACGCTACAGTAGATTAGAAAATATCACAGGTAGGCCTAAATTTAATGAGTCACGACAGGTAGGGACGGGCCAGCAATTTACAATTTCTCTTAACGATGACTAATACAACAAACCAACGCGGTAGAGCAACGCGATCCGTCTATTGTACTGCAACGCATTGGTGGCACGATTTGAATCGATTGTTCCGTGTGGTGGTCAAATTAATCGAGTGAGGCACAAAAAATTCCACAACTGCATATGGTGCAGTGTAATTAAACACTACTAGTGGCATGATTTAAGTGGTTTTTTTTAAAAATTATTTCCCTTCACTGAAGTCACTGCACTACAGGATTTTTGAGAAAATTTAATAGCTAAAAATTTGTGCACGGCTGCCAGCTTAACATTGCAGTTGAGCTGGCTGACCATTATTTTCTAATTTTATAATTCTTTGCTGCTGCAAGACTGTTTGCTCAGAGGCTTGTTACCTAGTGAAGATGTGTTCGTTAAAAAAGTAGAATTATTTTTCAGTGCTTCTGAATTCGATAAATCTACGAGTATTTCGGACAACAGCGCGTCTACTAATACAAAAATCCTTGGCGCTCATCACCATCAATATGCGTCCTTCTGGTTTAGGCGTGCATTACAGAAACCCGGTAGGCCATTATAAGGAAAGTCTCAGTCCCAATACGTGCTTCAATTAGCTAATGGTGCACCAGCGGCTCTCTCCATCCGTATTGTATACTCGGAACTAATGGAATCACTGGACGACCGAGACAATTATGCTGAACGTGTGGGGCAGCTGGTCATTAGTGCACACAGTGGCGAACATGGACCAACTGGCCATATTGTCGCAGAACCCTACTGGCACACACTCACGCAAATGGGAGGCGCTCGACCTGTATTGCTTTATCACCATTATTATTAATGCCCATCCCATTCCCACACGAGATTAGCATTTGCTGTTTAGCGTACGCGTAACTGCCCTGGGAATTGTCATTTTTTGTATAGAAAAATGCCACGCCCCGGGCAACAACTTAACCAAATGCCCTCCCTATTCTTCTATTCTATCGTAATCATCTTCCAATGCATTTTAGTTCTTAGAACGCGTGGCGTGCACAATAATAAATTATTTATGAAATCGGGAGCGAAAGGAGAACAACTTTGAAACATCGTCAAAGAAACAAAGCAAAACATTTGGCTGGATTACCGTTAATCGGAACTACTGGCAATCCAACAAATCTAACCAAAATAACGTGACACACTGGCTACATTTTTTAATTCGCGTACTGGTCGCTGACCTGTATTTTAAGTATTTTAGAAAAAGTGATATATCCTTTTTTAACGAAATGTACTTTTCACTGGGGCCACTAGAATCATCGTAAAAAAGCCCGATATCACATTAATCCGTAGACAACTAATGCGTTCGGTTCTGATGCGATCGGCACTTTTTTTTTTTTAATCAACTGTAGTCAACCGCACTACAGGCCTTACGTCCCCCTCATGGTGCTTAAGCACTATGC
>JAQGBY010005597.1:0-14419 GCA_034698785.1 Mycogona germanica | reverse complement strand
TGTCCTTAACTGGTCGTTTGACCCCCGCCATAGGCCCCATAAGGGGCTGCTTGTGGGTATATATTGTAATTGTAATTTTAACATAAACAAAAAAATGTCACCACAAAATTATGACATCAACTCACGAAATGACAAAACCATGCCAGCTAATTAAATTAGCAGACTGCACTTTCACTTTGTAAATAAATCGGCAACTAATCAAAAAAATCATTAATGCTACAGATTGGAATCAAAATAAAGAAATTCGGATTTATATATGGATACTTTATACGATATAAAAAAGGCATTACAATGCTAAACACCCAAGGAATAAATAAAGAAAAAACATTTTTTGACCGGGATACTTCCTGGCAACACAAAAGCAAAATACGTAATTATTCACAGTAAATATAGAGGATGAATAGGCAAAAATGACATGACTGATTCACTGTAACATTTTTATTTTTCGGCGATGGATGCATGTAATTTGCTGAATATGTTGGCCATTCTGTTTGCTAATGGCCCTGCACTGTCGTTTCTATGTATCAAAAATTGTTGAGGGTATTTCTGGTGTGATTGTGCTCCACATGTCTGTGCACACTTTCCAAAGGCCTGTCAATGTAGTTGCTTTGCGACGAAATTTTTTTGTTTCAAATAACCAAACCCAAAAAAGTCTATTGGACTGATGTCGGGAGACTTCACATGGATGTCCTTGTGTTGCACAAAACATTTATTCCAGTTCAAATCTTGTAGATATTGAGTTGTTTTCTTTGCAGTGTGGTTTGTTGCTTTGTCATGATGAAGGGTGATTTTTTGGAGCTCACCTAGATAAACTTTAGGAACCTCTTTTTCCAAATAATGCTTTAGATAATGAGTGATGTAGCAGTCAGCATTGACTTTCACCTTTGCAGGAACTTTGATGAGTGGTAGCGGACCTCTGCTGGTCAGACAATCTACCACCATGAAACCTTTTGGTCAGCTGTCACGTTATTCACCATCCATTGGTCAGGTGGAGATTATCTTCTCTTACAGTAACAAATCTTTCTCTGACCATTGCAATTGCCAAGGTAGACATAAGCTTCGTCCAAAGCTATCATAAATTCGGATTTTCCACCAGCCAGATGGCGGCCATACAGCTTCATTGCATTGGTCAATTAGCAAGGTGTCAAGAGTTGTCCGGTTGTCATTTTGCACATTTTTTGTTGCAAATATTGACGACTTACTGATTTCTGTGACACCCCAGAGTTTCGACATTGCTCGTTGACTCATTGGATTAGCCTTGTTGATCCACTTCCTCACTTTGTTGATGTCATGCTCTGACCTCGCAGTTCTAGGCTTAGCACAAATGGCTTTTTCATTGGCTTGTCCATTTCTTTTGTGCTTCAATCCATCATTTCTAATTACTTGACATATTGTAGACGTGCTCACAATAATTCCGCATTTTTTTTAACACTTCCGCGATGCATTTCTTTCGAAGAATATTTTTGTTCAGAGAGTTTTTATCATAAGTTGACTTCATAACTCATATGTTGCGCCATTTTTCAATTTTTTTTTTCAAATTTCAAAGAATAATAGAAGACATTTTAGAGCACCTGCACAAAAAAATTCTGTGTGATGTGACAATTATTAACAAAATTATATAATTTCAAAGTCATGTCATTTTTGCCTTTTCACGCTCTGTATGCTGTATGAAATCCCAACTAATTCACCTAGTCCACAAACTACGAGTACTAGCACTGAACAAATGAATGCTAACCTCAAGTTCAAAACAATGTTCAATGGTCAATTCATTCAACAATTTGGAATGGCTGCTAATATGTGTATTTTATGTTCTATGCAAGAACTGGTTTTTAAATTCAGCATCATATATTATTCTGAATCAATCGTATTGTTCTTTTTAAAAATAAAAAACATTCATGTACATTTACTTTTGCCTCCTCGGATCCTATTAGGCCAAAGAAAAAATGACCATCTGATTCAAGGATAAGGGATTTTTCAAAAAAGATTTATAATGAAGCTAGTAACTGGGACATGGACTAATTAATCCCAGTGAAATGCAAGTTACATTCACATTTTTACGCTCAGATAGAAATCACGACGCCCACATTGATTAGACGAATATACCGAATTGAGATTTAGCCCACAATTATATTCTGCCACCGAAGTCGATATTAATCACTAGACCTTTTCAAATTGGTTATATTGCACACTGCACCCAGTTTATGTTCACGATATCTTGATATTCCTCAGTTGAAATGTCTAGTGATGAGGCACACATCTCACTGACGACGGTATGGATTTTTTTAATTCACTGAAGTGCATATTACAACAGGAGTTTCTGTACCCCTCTTGGTCCTTTGGTACTAAGA
Organism: Mycogona germanica; assembly: GCA_034698785.1. Classification (NCBI taxonomy): domain Eukaryota; kingdom Metazoa; phylum Arthropoda; class Diplopoda; order Chordeumatida; family Chordeumatidae; genus Mycogona; species Mycogona germanica. The sequence continues at coordinate 12,071 of JAQGBY010005597.1, read as the reverse complement.
GGGGTTTCCCCACTTTCATCACTAGGTGGCACATATTTCGTCATTTGGCAGGTGATTGCAGGTATCAATTATCACTGAGTCATGTTGATGGTGCTAGCATGCATATTCGGTGATTCACCATTGAAATGGGTTCCAATCATGTGGAAATGGATCCCCGGGCAGGGATCAAACCTGCATTGGCAGAAAAGTGACTAAAGTGAAAAATCATATCTATTTGGTAGTTGGGGTGGGGGTTGGGGCAGTACCGGAGCATTTTTGTTGGCGTGTATTCTCATGTGAACATTCAGGGTTCCCCTAAGATGAAATTCCTTGCCGCATACGTCACATTTGTGGTCCTTCTCTTTTTTGTGGGTATTCATGTGAGCACTCAGGCTGTGGGCAGTGGTGTAGGCTTTTCCACAGGTTGTACACATGTGATCCTTAGTGGTCTTATGCGTCTCGATGTGACCTAAATACAAGTCATTCAATCAGTTTAACCCTTTAAGCATGTAATTAATTTTTCGAAACCCACACCCCAACGTGGAATTGTTTTCAATTAATTACAATATTTTATAACAAGAATCATATATTGCAAACCGGAAGTCATAAACACTTGGCAGTTGGCAATTTGAAAAGGAAACAAATGTGGATGTACAATAGAGCCAGGGTGGATCATGAAATTGAATTGCTGGCAGCACAGCTCCAGCACCAATTTGGCAATGCAGGATGGGCGAAGGAATCTTGACTCCAGCATGCAGTGCTGGAAAGAGGGGGTCATCCAGAAGCTAGTCCAGCAGCTCCCAGGTGGTGACCCCCTTCTTTCGGCACAATGTGATTAAGTCATGGCTCCGGTGTCAATCCAGCAATGCCGGATTGGGCCTGGAACTGTGACCAGCTTTGGTTGCAGTTGGTTCCTTTCTGACACACGACCACACAACACACAAACTCTTTCACCATATCCAGGGGGACCGGCCAAGCACTGTAATTATCCATGGTGCATATGCTGAGTCACGAAACCCCCTGGAAGCAAAAATCCGGAATGCTAGATGGCCAAGAGCTGGACAAATGCATCATTACTGCCATTGGACACACACGCACTTTCACTTCACTTTGCCTAATTTTGGCCGACCAAAATCATTGTAGCCCAGTTGGTTTAGCTACTGACTGTGGTTTTGGCAATCCCAGGTTCGATTCCCGGTACGGGCTCTCAAAAATTTCGATCCCGGGGTACTAGTTGTTCCCTCTTACAGTGACTAAGCACCATGAGGGGGACATAACGCCTGTAGTGTGGACCTACATATGATTGAAACCAAAAAAGTCACTGTTTTTTTTTTTTTTTTTTTTTTTAATTCACTGAAGTAACGGGTCACAACAGGAAGATTCTGTACCCCTCTTAGTGCTTAGGCACTATGTGAGAGGCACAAACTGTTGGATGAGTCATGTTGTATCCAGCACTTATTATCCATGACTTATCATCCATCACTATCCGGCACTATTCAGTGCAATTAACTATTTCATGGGTGTGGCCATTTTCTCTAATTTTTCTGGTGGTTGTCATTTCTATGGCGGGGGTCGAATGACCAGTTAAGGAGAAAGGTGTGGTTATCCTAACAGGCTCTTGACTTGACTCACTTAGGCCTCACAGCTCACTTGTCTCACTGTTGACACACTCTAGGAAAACAGGAGTTGAAGTATGAGTCACATCTACAATGCAGTGCCTGAACCATTCTAGTATGTCCCACTCTTCTACACCTAGTAGGAGCCTTTCTCACAATTTCCCCAATTTTCACATTACAATCTCCTTTCAGAAAACGAGCCAAAAGCCCAATATTGGTCACATTTCTTTGATCCTCTAATGATTCCCATTCCAATATTCAACCAACAATCTACCACTAACAAATCTAGCAGACCTCCTTTGGACCATTTCAATTTCACCTATGAGCCCCACCTGGTGAGGATCCCAAATGAAGCTACGGTATTCAAGCAAAGGCCAGGCTAAGGAAAAATAGGCCACTGACTTAACATTACTTGGACACCCCTTCAAAACACTTTGGACAAACCTAAGCCTAGCATTTGCTGAACCAGTCATCTTTTGTATCTGGGTTTTCCATGTTAGCTTAGGAGTCATTTCCAGACCCAAATACTTGTACTGTTGAACAACCTTGAGAGGCTCCCCAGATAGATTGTACACATACACAGAGGGATTCCTCAATCTGGAAGCATGCATAATGCAACACTTGCCAACATTGAGCTGCAGCTGCCATTTCTCGCACCAAGTAGTTATAGCATCTAAATCTTTCTGTAATTCAACTGAGTCCCGGTCACATTTTATACCCCTGTACAACATTGTATCATCAGCATAAAGTTTTATGTTAAGATTGGACGATTTCACATATATCATTGATGTACAACAGGAACAATATAGGACCTAAAACACTGCCCTGTGGCACTCCTGAGGTGACATCAATCCATTCAGAGTGGACACCAGAAACTCCAGCTTCATGTGCTACTATACTTTCCATATCCTTGGGACAATTTCGAGTGAAAAGTGGAATGTTTGGCTGAGTTTCAGAAGAAAAAACCCTTTAAATTGTTGATTCAAAATGTCAGCATTCTCCCTTTAGAGATGTAGCATATCCCTTTGTTCCCTTCAACAAGGGGATTGCCCTATAATCTTTTCTACACCCATTTACATACTTCCAAAAGATCTTTAGGTTTTCTTTGAGATGTTCTGCTAATTAGTCAGATTTAAATTGACAAAATGCAGCATCCACCATTGTCTTGACTTTAACCCTACTTGCTCTATATTTTTCTACATCAAGGACATGTTTAGTTTGCATTGATTTATTGATGAGCTATGGCGAACGCTCGTTGTAGGTGATGTAATAAAAAAGGGAGCAATTAATTATCATTTAAAAATCCTATTTACTTAAAAATGTGCTTACGTTGTAGGTGGCGCTTCGTGTTAAAGGCACGTCCGCACTTATCACATATGAATGGACGCTCGCCACGGTGTCGCCGCTGGTGGTCCTATTTCAAAATAATGCACAATGAGTTTTAAGTTCATAAATTGAATCAGATTTGTCTGGTTAAACGAGAATCACAAACCGTCAGGCCCAGCCGCGATGAAAATTTCTTTGGACATTCCTCGCATTCATATGGTTTTAGACCGGAGTGCGTCAAAGCATGTCTTTCCAAAAGAAAAGAGATAGTGCATTTACTAAATTAAGCCTAGTATTCTAGAGTACCAGGCAAACTGATGAAATTAGCAACATAATTGGATGAACTTGGAAATTACAAACACTTGATGATCAAAGAAAAACAGTTTTCAATTTGAATATGCACATGGCAAGAAAGAAATAAAACAGCGCTGCCAGACACAGACCCTCAATAGGGTAAAGGGAGAAAGACCAGCAATATGATTCGTAATTCCAAAAACTCCTTGTAGATTAAATCTGATAAAATATTTCAAACATTAATTTACCAGATCAATGTCAAAACAGCATTTTTCAAACAAGTAATGTTAGAATGCCCACCAGCATCTTTTTGCTAGAACAATATACAACATCAATGATTTGCTTCTCATGTAGATCATGAATGTGATAAGAAACGTCAATGTGTTTAGTCCTGACACTTGAGCAAACCAACACAATGTACTAGATGCATCCTTGATTATCCTCATACATGCGAATGGATCCTTTCTGTGCCAGTTGCATGTCCTTTAGCAGTTGTCACATCCACAGTAGTGTGCTGGTGGATTGCAAAGCTGCTGTGTATTCGGAATCTGTTGAAGATTTTGTAATTGCTTCCCCAAGCCATAGTGCAGTTACCCAGCTGTAGAATAAGTCCACAAGTGGATTTCCTGTCTTGCTTAGTGCAGGCCCAGTCTGCATCAACATAACATTGCAGTTTCATGTCATTCTGCAATGATAGGTGAAGTTTTATCTCCATAGTGGTGGTTAAGAATCGCATCAATCTCTTGACTGACTCCCAGTCAGAAACTGTCTACAGATCGAGCAATAAAACGTACTGCAGCTGCAAGGTCTGGTCTTGTTATGGAAGCCAAATATAGCAGTGAACAAATAGCTTGCCTATATTTGCTGTTTAGTAACTTCTGGCTTGAAGAGGTACAGAGGGTTGATTCATGGTTGATCGATTTTAAAAAAGCTGTATACCCTATGAAATTCCATTTCTCCACCACCTGTTGTGCTCGATGTGTTGGTCATGTTTCCTGACAATTTCCCTGCAGCAAAGTTTCCACTGTAGAAGTGTGCATTGAAGTGCATGATGGTCAATGTTGGCCCACTCCTCCTGGCACACTTTCTATAGGCCATCCAAAGTAGTAGGTCGGTGGTGTCAGAGTGCCCATTTTAACAGTCCAAAAGTGCAGAAGTCCATGGGTGTGACATCCAGTGACTTGACTGGGATACAGCTGAAGGGAATTACACAAGTTTTTGTTTTAAATTCAACATGTATTCAACTGTGGAATGCGAGGTATGGCTGGATGCCTTGTAGCAATGTGGTGTGGCATGGCATGAGCTTATGAACACAGCCTTGTGTCTTTTCAAGATGTAAATCTTTAGCTATGATGTGATTAACATTTAAGCTTGCGACACTTCCACATGTTTAGCAATCGTTCTTTTTTTAATGTTTCCAATCAACTGTAGTCAACCGCACTACAGGTGTTATGTTTCCCTCATAGTGACCCTCATGGTAACTCATGAATATGCATTAATCTCATGAATATGCATTAATTTAAATTTCCACTTGAGGAAAACTTCAGCAGCCACTTATTCCAAGCTCTTGCCAATTGCTTGAGTCCATAAAGACTTTTCTTGATTTAGCAAACTTTGTCTTCTTGTCCCTTGACTTCAAATCCAGGTGGTTGTTCCATAAAAGCTTTTCAGATATCTCACCATTCAAGTAAGCACTTCAAACATCAAACTGACTTACATGGAGATTCTTTGCAGCAGCCACTGCTAAAAGTACACATATGGTGTTGTTTGACTACTGGTGCAAACATTTAATCATAGTTACAGAGAAGGAGTGAAGCCCCAAGCAACAAGTCTAGCCTTGTGGGTGTGATGTATCCATTGCTGCCACGCTTGACTTTAAACAGCAATTTGCAGGATATAGCTTTCTTTCCTGCTGGCTTCATGGCAAGCACCCATACTTGGTGCTTCCTGAGGGATTGCATCTCTTCCTCAGCTGGCCCTACTCACTTGCTTTTCTCTCATTTCTGGTTCAGTCAATGGTTCTCTACCTTGTAGGAGTCTGGGTGGAGGAAATCCCTTGTTGATCAGCCAGGTGTTTGTGTTTCTGGTGTATTATGTATGTCAGTAACATGGCTATATCCTTGTGTGGCTGACCTGTTCCACATCTTGCATGAGGAATTAGTGTTTGGAATAGCTTAAAATGTAGTCTGTTTATCTTTGCTCTCCACAACAACCTCTGTTTGTGGATTTGTTGCTTCCTGTGGTTGAACATCCACTGCAGTGGGTGGATCATCTTCATCATTGAGGTAGGGATTCCATCCCTGGCTGGTCAACAGCTGAATTTCCATATTGGAGCATTGATTCTAGATTTTTAATGACTGATGCTGCAACAAACTCTCATAATTTTCATGTCCATGTTGCAGTATCCTTTAGTGGTTTCACTGTAACCCACCAGGATGCATTCCTCAGCCTTGTCTCTAAACTTGTCATGTTTCTCTTTTGGAATGTGGATAAAGGCCTTTGTTCCAAATATGAGGATGTGCCTGATATTTGGTGTTTTTCCATGGAAATCCTCATTTGGAGTCTTGTCAATGCTCCTACTTGGTAATTGATTTTGGAGATAGGATGCCCAATTTACAGCTTCTGTCCTGAACTGTTGATCTTCGCACATCAATTGGCTAACATTTTGCCATGTTGATTAATGAATGGTTCATGCATTCAGCAACACCATTATGTTCCAATGTGCATTTAATCAATTCCTTCCTGATGCAGATTATCCCCAAATCATGCCTAACATTCTTTGCCATTGTCGGTGTGCAGCACTTTTGTCTTCCTACCAAACTTTGTGACCATGCTTGCTATGTACTCATTAACAGATCCTGCTACCTGTGTTTTTAATTTGAGGAAACAAACATTAGCATATCTAAAGTAATCATCAATGAATCATCAATACATAACTGGTGCCCCCAAAAGAGTTCACAAGAATTCATCCACAAAAGTCTGAGTAGATTGAGATTGATTGGCAGTAGTCTTGCATTCTGGAAAGCTCTTCTAGGAAAGTTTCCCAAGTATGCAGCTGTTCATCTTTGTTGGGGTGGTTATTCAGCTCAATTCTGTGAGCTGTGAGCTGTGAAACATCACATACAAGTTGCTTGATTGCCTTGCTGCTGCTGTGGCCTAGTCTTTAGTGCCACATCTTAAAGGTTCCCTGGGGTTACACAAGATTGGCACTCTTCCTCAATCCAATTGTGGGGAAATGATACAGATTTCCACTCAGCTTGAGTGATAAGGTGATTTTCCTTGCAGAGAAGTTTCTTGCTGATTGTCATTCTGTTGTCCTCTTAAGATGGTGATCAGTCCTCTACTGACATGCTTCACAGAGAAAAGTGGCTCCTTGAGAGTGGGGATGTACATCTGTGAGTGTGGTGGTAAGGATGTCCCCAACTGGTCACCTGATTCTGATTTCTTCTTGGTCAATACCTTTGATCTGCATGTTGTGGCTACTTGCTATGCCAACTGTGTAATCATATGTGCGTAGCTCTGTGAAGAAATCTTAGTTGTTCACCATGTGGTGGAGCACTCCTGAATTGAACCTGCTGCAAAGAATCTCCATTTGCCCTTGAGGTTTTCATCAGCTTGTCAGCTGATACAGAGCATGAGGTTTTGCTCACTCCAACTGAAAGGAGTGGGCACTGTAGCTGCCTTTGCTTGAGGTGGATCATTCTGTGCTGAACCTGTTTTCTAGGCTTAACCCTTTTGCCGACCATCCCACAGTAGCTGCAAGCAGCAAAATCCCAATGGTTCCGGCTCTCTTCTCTGCAATTTCACATTTCAAAAAAATGTGGCAAAAATCTACCAATCACAGAGAAATGCAAAGCACATGATTGGATGGAGCAAAATCCATAGATATATCATTAGCCATGTACATTTGTAATATAGGTGCCAGCTTCCAGCAGCTGCCAGATAAACATAAATAATGCAGGAATAAGTGCAGGATAGTGACAGAATAAGTGCTGGATACAACATGTCTCATACAGCAGCGACTTTGTCCAAGTGAAGTGAAGTGAACGTGTGTTGATGTGTGTGTTCATCCACAGGCAATACCATTGCCTTGCCATTGGCCTTTGACCAGCTCTTAGCTATCCAGCATTCCGGATTTTTGCTTCCAGGGGGTTCCGTGGCCCAGTACCAGCAACACGGTTAATTACAGTGCTGTGAAAAGTGTTTGTGGAAACTGAGAAAGACCAGGATTCGTAATTCCAACACAAACATGTCGTAAGAGAATGTCTAAGAATGTGAAAGATGCTGCGATCACAAAGCGAACATTCAGTTTTGAAGGTTATCCTGTGTATACATCGACTTTTAGTGCAAGTAATTGTCACGTGTGATCCGCGACTGTCAAATTTACCTCGATGGTGTTGACACTGTTGGGGAGAATATTCAATCACAACCAATTATCGTGTTCGTGACCGATATAATTAAAGATCACAGCACACCCTCTTGACCTTGACATTAACATCATCCCGTTGCAATCCATAATGCACTCTCGTTGCAACGGAAGACATTTTCTTAGCAATAAAAAGGACATACTTATCCTTGTAGCGGATGTCCGGGAATGATTTCCCGCAAATTTCGCAAGTGAAGGAGAACTCCTTTGTGTGCGTCCGGGTGTGGACTCTGTTGAGGTTAGAATTCCGTATGAAAATCGAGAAAACATTTATCACGCAGCACTGGGCACCTCTTGCCAGTTTGACAATTACTCATTGCTACATTATTTTCAGCCAGCGCCGAAAAATCAGTTATACACAGAATCGGTTACGGCTGCAGTCAATGCGATCAATTAGTCAAATCAATCGTTTATAAATCGTTTTATATTCCACTACATATATTTACAGGAAATGAGGTAAAAAAAACAAATTTTCCGATTATCGAATTCAGAAAAATGTGTAATTATAAATTCTTAAAATAAAAATAATTTTCATTTCGTTCAATACAAAAGTTATATCAGTGGGTAAATTTAGTCCTGTATTTTAGTGTTTCAACGATAATGTTTAACAAATTAATGCCGGATCTCTTAACAAATAAGCGCTCCATTTATCATAGTTCAATTGTAAGATATTTAATAGAAGCCAATTTAAATCATTACATGATATTCGTTACTTCAGCACAATTGTAGAGGTGTCGAGTGGTTGAGAGGTAGCGCGTTTTCGTAACGGTTTCGATTCTGGCCGACACCTTCGGAATTTTTCGGGCGAGAGAAATTCCTTAACGCCCCTTCTTTCGGAATAGAAGTAAAATCATGACCCGTACCTGCACGATATTGGGACGTTAAAGACCCCTTTCCTAGGCAGCCTAGGTTAGGCAAAATTTTCAGGTCGCCCTCTGGGGGTTTTAAGATGTTAAATCACCGGTGCGCCCCCTTAACAAACATTCACTTTTCAGCACAATTGTAGGTACTGGCAATTTTAACCAAATACCACATAATAATAATGAGAATCCGCGCCGGGAATCAAATCAGAGTTGCATCACAACCCTGCCTGTACCTTAGCGAACTGAACTTTGACGGATCGTCATGCGATAATTTTTAATTTCCAATTCAATCGATCCTCTTTTTATTTATTCAGAAACGTGCAAAATAAAAAATAATTCATTTTGTTAAGCTAGACTCTGGCATAGGACAGATGCGTGTTGTAAAGGAGGATGATTGCCGCGCTGGCAAAAAGGCATTTGGATAAATGTTTTCTCAATTTTTACAGTATACCTGAGATTAAATCGGTCGACGAAAGCTAAATAGAAAGAAAAAGAAGATAATTAACGAAAAGGTAAAAAGTTTCTTACGCGAACATCGCGAACATACATTAAGTTTGAGTTACATCGTGAAAACGAGTTTTTTATTTGAAAACTCATTGTGATAATAAAAAGTTATGACGTAATTTCTTTTAAATGGAAATTTGTTGAAATAAGATATATTTTTCTGATGAACAAATATTTCATTCCGTATAAACACATTTGGTGTCATCATTAGTAGACATATAACAATATAAGAGGTAAGATCGTACTTGAAATATAATAAAATAAAATATTCATAGTAATAATATTTACTAAATAAATTTACTATGAATATTTTATTTTATTAGTATATAGGACAAACAGTTATTTTCAAAAGTGTCACACCAGGAGTTTCTGTACCTCTCTTGGTGATAAGGTTCATTTCATTCATTGGTGGTTCATTTCGTGTTCTTAGTGACATCAATTGACCATGTTAATATTTGCTCAACTTGATATCCACTATTGGCATTTTAAATAATTCGATCAAAAAATTTAAAATACAAATTTTGACTAAACTGATTTGTTTTGAATACGTAGGTAGAAATGAAAATAAATTACAAAGATAATTAGTTGTACCTTTATGGCAGACATCGCATTTAAAAGGTCGTAGTCCCATGTGTGTTTTGGCGTGCGATCGAAGGTTGCTGCGAACACTGCAGACGGGAAATTAATTGAAGATTCGTAAAAAATGATCGTAATAATAAGTTATATTTTAAGCAATATAAATTAAGAAACTCATGAAGAAACACTTGTTCAATGACTCCATATACCTGAACGTTTTGTCACAATATTCACAAGCGAACGGACGATCATCAGTGTGCCCTCGGCGATGAATTTGCATACTCTGAAGCCTTTTAAAGCTTTTGTTGCAGAGATCGCACTTGTGGGGTTTCATGTCTCCATGTGTAATTTCATGGTCTCGAAGGTTGTCCTAGTCAATGAGTAAAAAACTGCTAAATAAAAATCAACTGACGCGGCTGATTGTAAATATAATCTGCACCCTGACTATATGGTGTAAAAATAACCCAACTTAATTAATTTCATTGACAAGCATAATCACACACAATTAGTTAACTGAAGTTAAGGGAGACTTGGAGACTTTTATCAAATGAACAAAACAAAATTAAGAATGTTTGGCACAGGTGAACTAGTAAGAGAGGAGGGACGCAAATACTGACAACGGAGTTGTAGCACCGATCAACTTATTTACATGTGCTATTAAACCATTCAAGCGTCAATATGTGCACAATTCAGATAGATGCAAGTAATCAAAGTACATGCACACATACCGCCCTGGCAAAGACCCTCTGGCACAACGAACATTTGAACTTCTTTGTCGCCGCATGGGTCGCCCGGTGTTCCTATCAGTAAAATTAGAAACGAAATATACAAATGTTCACTGCCAATTAAATGGAAAACGTAACACAATTATGACAGTACGGTACAACGAACGCAACTTCACATTAAGGGATCAGCGTGAGGAGTGTCAATCAGCTCCAAATTCTAGTGTGATCCTCGAGGTTTTCAAAGCGCACATTTAATATCAATTGAATTTTTTACTTAACACTTTGACAGAACATGAATAAGTGTACCTTTAATTTGCGAATCTGCGCAAAACATCTTCCGCATTCGCCGCATTTGTAGGGTTTGAGCAGCGAATGTGTGAAAGAATGACGTTTTAGGTCGTTGGATTTGATGAAAGCTTTATTGCAAATCGGGCAAGTGAATCTCTTATCGTTAAGGTGGATTCTCTTGTGGAAATTCAGAATATCCCGTTTTTTAAATGATTTCTCGCAGAGGTCACACTGGAATGGTCGGTCCTCCGAGTTAGAGGCTGCAGCCGCTTTCTTCTTCTTCCTGTTGTGAGTTTTTTTGTGACGTCTAAAGTCAGCACCGAAAGTGAAAACCTTCTGACACACTTCGCATTGGTAGGGCCCGACGTCGTCAACGTCGTCTGCTTCGTCCACATGCGGTTCGGACCCCGTGTCGTCGGACCCGTCCTCCTCCGCTTCAGCAGGACCATTAGGGTCCTCCTCCTCTGGATCATAGTTTGAACCACCCTCTTCACTGTTTTGTTCCTCTGGATCGCTAGATTCGTCCGTCTCTGTGGTGGTTCTCTGCTGGATCGTAACCGTTTCGGTGGGTTCGAGGGTGGCCTTACACATGCTAGTGATGGCATGTTTGTTGATTCCTGTCAACTCTCGGCTCTTCTTGTCCACCCGTCTAATGGCAGACTGCACGGCACAGACCAGCATCTCAAACTTGCAGTCCCTGGCCACGTTGAGAAGGCCCTGCAGCTGGTCTTGCCGGACGTCTACCCGACCCTGGTACAGGAACTCGACAAGCTGGTCCAAACTGTTGCTGTCCGGGTCGTCTGGCGCCGGTTGAGCCGGTAAACCAGAGTTTTCCGGAGATAGGAACACGTCCAGCAGGAGGCGGTGCACCCTGATGCTTCGGCCGCTATACTGCATGTCGCAGTCCACCTTCTGTTTGCCCAGGTACAAATTCCAAAGTCCGTTAAATAGGGTTTGATGATGGTTACCGCAGCTGACAGTGATCAGATCAGAGGTGATGGCGGCCATATTGGATTATTTGTCCGCGCTCCGCCTATTGGCAGATGGCGATTTTGTCTTCTGTTGGTGGTCAAATTGCTCGAATACAAAATAAATCCACTCTCCAGGTGTTCCAAATTACCATTCATCTGCTGTTGAAACATGCGAAACTAGTTTTCATTTCAAAACGTTGGTCACATGAAATTGCCCCTCTTTCAGAGACAAATTGCAAATGGACGCCGGAAACCACCTTATTACCGGAAATAGATGTCCAAAAGAGATTTCAAACTAGAGAGTAAAATACGCTAACTGCCTGTTTTTCTGAATATCCACCGATATTTCATGATTTTGTCAAGAATAAGCGATTCTTGTGCTGTTTTAGAGCGAGCCCCGCTCTCTCCATGTTGTGTCTTTCCGGCGGTCCTTCCGGGGAAAGGGGGAGGAATTGGCATCGTCGTCCAGGTGCGCGTGTTTCTGTGGTGGCCGGCACGTACTG